>CBVK0100603399.1:0-16851 GCA_900067695.1 Picea abies | reverse complement strand
CGCTCTTCCGATCTAACTCCCAAACCCAAAATAACAAAGAACACAATTCTCAAAATATAGGAACACATTTGGCCGCCGTGGAAAGAGTCTGTGAGATAATCAGCGCAATAGGATCCTACGCATGCATGTAATCTACTTTGAGCAATATAATCTTGATTGTGCTTTTAACAAGCTTTATGGAATTCCTGCAGACAATTGTCCATAACACTATATTGTACAAACTCATCCCACTGTACCAAGACTGAGTCTTGTTCTTCTCCATTTCTTGTATTCTCTGACAGCTGTGGTAAACTTGCCCATGTTCATTACACCACTATTAAGCTGTTTCTTAGTCTGTGGTGGCAACAACTTATGCTGGACACAGAGATCCTTAAGCTGCTTCTTTATCAATTCACTTGATGCAAGTCTATATCCAATCTATCTGTTAGAATTATGGAAAAAAATAGAAAAACAATAATGCTTTTAATTTCTGTTCACTAGACCAGCACATATGAGAAAAGATATAAACAGATCTAAATTAAATTCTGAATATTGAACCGCTCTTCCGATCTCACACACAGAGATCCTTAAGCTGCTTCTTTATCAATTCACTTGATGCAAGTCTATATCCAATCTATCTGTTAGAATTATGGAAAAAAATAGAAAAACAATAATGCTTTTAATTTCTGTTCACTAGACCAGCACATATGAGAAAAGATATAAACAGATCTAAATTAAATTCTGAATATAAACAAAAATTCTGAGTGTAAAAACAAACCTTTAGCTTACCTCCTGGTCAATGAAGGATGTACCTGTCACATGTGTGGATGTAGACCTCTTGAATATGCTCAGAAAATTAGTTTAGGTTCATGGATCAAACCTCTGATCTCTGTCATATAGACTGAAGGACAGTTTTGCCAAGGTATAGACCACAAAAAGGATGCTGTCCACAGCTGAGACAGCAAAAGCACCACAAAAGGAAACAGCAGGACCTCCAAGAAGAGAACAGCAATACCCTCCACAACTGAAACAGTAAAACCCTCCACAGAAACAAAAGACAGCACAGGGATAAAGGGGACAGCAAATAGAATACCCCACAGGAGCCCTAACAGCCCTAGTGGCAGCCAAGCGGAGAGGCCACGGCTCTCACACACCAAACTGGCAGCTCAGAAAAGGGGCCGTGGCACCTGTACTCAGGTCTGTGGCTCTTGTAGACAGGTCCGGCAGCCAAAGGAGGCACCACATGCACCTCAGCTCTAGTATACAGTTCCGGCAGCCAAAGGAGGCACCATATGCACCTCATACACCAGCCGACAATCAAGAAGAAGCTCCCAGCCAACAATAAGACCAAGCAAAGACCTCAGATCTGAAACTGATAAACCAAAAACAGAGGCCGCACCAACACAAGGAGAGAGTAACTGAGGTAGCCGCAGCAATAGGAGAGTGAGAGTGAGTGTGTGTATTGAAATGCTAGAGGGTAGGGTTCTTTTTATAGCTAGGGAGAGGGGTTAGGGCTAATATAAAATATAATTAAATATTGACAATTAATTAATATAAATATTAATTAAATGTCAATTAATATTAAAGTAAATTATAAAAAACCCCACCACATAAAACAAGAGGGAAAGCAGGACAACAAGCAAAAGGGGGAACCTTTTAAGACAAAGTCAAGGGGGATCCACAATGGCAAAACATGTCCACACGAGTCTCATAATGACTTATAAACTTTTGTCATCACTGCATAAGAGGGTACATCAACAATGTGGTCATGTCCATCTTCATAGGCACTCCTAGGTCTCATGGACCATCTTGAGAGAGAGGAAGATCATCACACATCAACACATCTCAGTATTTCACCAAGATCTATCTGGTCAAAGACCAGGTTGCCCCAGAACACATCTGGGGGCCCTAGAACATATCTAGGGTCTTATCCACCAAGGTACAAGACCAAGGATCAACATATGCATTAAGCAAGGGTTCCCTAGAACACATCCAGAGGCCCTAGAACACATCAAGAGACTTATATCAACCACCAAGGAACACATCCAAGGATCAATCCAAGCACCGGGCAAGGATTCCCTGGAACACATCTAGGGCCCTATAACACATCTAGGGACTTACTGCTTGGTCCAAGACCAAGAACCCCAGTCATATACTGGGGGCCCTCACTAGGGCCTTTTGCCATGGCTCTCACTGCTTGGTCTCATACCAAGAAACCCCAAGAGTGTACTAGAGGCCCTAGTCCTCAGCTAGGGTCTTAGGAAAATTGGCATAACAGGAGGTTATCCTATCACTGTCACCTCAACAAGATACCTCTTTCTATTTAGGGTTGATGGCCCAGGGGAGACGTCCCCGGTGACCTGGAGGTTTGAGAGGGCAAAGGTTCAAGTGTCTATAAAGGTATACCCTCTCACAAGTCACACTGATCAGAAAATCCTAAGGTTTTAACCAATGAAGTAATGAAGTGCTCAGATGTACCTGCCTAGAACAAAGCAACAAGGAAACGATATATTTTGCAAGTACAGCTTGTTGTTAGTACTTCATAAAACCATGGACTTATCAATAAAAGCAATAGTTGATGTATGATGAAGCAAACAGAATTTTATAACAGCAATGTTTATAAGATAATAGCTTCACACTAAATGCCTGAAAATGGCTTCACATTGACCAAGAATAATTACTCAATAATAGCAAAGTACTAGCATTTTTCAGAAGCTCATTAGGCAGTGTATAAATCAACTTTTACAATTGCTTTTAGGTGTTTTTAGTGCTGCAATAGATGGCTGTAGCTTACTTTTGTAACAGCAGCAAGTAGGTTAGTAGATTAGTCTATTCTAGGGTTAGGAAGAGTTAGTAGAGAGCTCAAGGTAAAAGTTTTAAGGGCAGATTTCATCAATCACTCAATTGCAAGGCTTAGATCGGTGCTTTTAGGATAAATGGAGTCTCTTTTAGCAGCGGCAATCTTGAAGGAATAAATTGATAATAAGAGAGCTAGAGACAAGAAGGTTAATGATTGAAGTGTTGGTAGCCCAAGGCTTCAATCACTAGCCCTTAGGGCGAAAATGACCACTAGGAAGTAGGTAACCCTAGGCCCTAGCGGTTTTCCTCCTCCTTTAGCTCAAAGATGAAATGGATGACGGCTAGATGAAACAAAATGTGCTAGGGTGTTGCAATGGCAAGGCCCTTAGCAAAAAGTTCAAGAAAATCGGTTTTCTAGCATAATCTAGTAGGTGAAAGTTATTAAAGCAAGAACAATAACATGTGTTTTAGCCTCCTAGGGTTTTAAGCTAGCAATTTCATAATCTTAGAACAAATGCAAGATAAATACAACCATAACCATTCAATGAAGAAGAATTGCAGAAAATTTACTTACATTCAACAAGAATCATCTAGCAATAGGCCTAGTTGAAGACTTCCACCAAGAAAAATGCTAAAACACACCAAAATTAGCCTCCTTCAAGAAGTGCGTACTAAATTTCAGCCAAGAAACCCTAATTAGGGTGCAAATTTCAGACCTCACTTAAGTGTGAGTGAAAGATGATGAAAAATAAGAGTGATTTTCCCCTTATTTATACAGTTACAATGACCTTTAATTTACAAATTAGGTCAAAAAGGCTAACATGGCCAATTTACATGTAATATCCAGTTTTTACATAAAAATGACAATTTAAACCCTAAATCAAGCAGAATAGGTGATGTCATGCCCCTTTAGGGTGACGTTAGGCCTCTCTAGTGAAACTTTGGCCTCCAGGAGCAAAACATTAGGCCTCCCAAGGCCTTTGGATCAAGCCACATGTGCCACTTGGCACATAATTGCCTCCAAAGTGTCCATCAAACACTAGTGACGTCAAGGGTCACAGAGGTGACGTCATGGGCCTTTCAAGGCCAACATCATAGTAGGAGGGAAAGACCCCCTGGGTCCAGGCCTGCCAGGCTGTCTCTGGTGGAACGTCCTCTCTCTCTGGTGCAAGCCTCTGACCTGTCTCTGCCCCTGGTTGGGGTCTCAGCATCCATCTGGTGGGATTTTAGCCCTATGGAGGTCGAAACTAATCATCTCCCCATGTGTGCTTGTCCATCAGGTGTGGCCCTGCAACAACAACAAGTACGCCCTCCATGGGCTCATAAGTCACAGGGATCATAGCAATGCCAATCACATCTAATAATCAAGTTATCTAAACATGTGCATAAAACCCCCCTTTTCCTAGACAAGTGCTCAAAGACGTTATGTTATTCTACAAGCCAGGTTTGGGAAGGACATCAAGAGGTCCTTCTAGGCTAATTCTCATTGGATGTGGGATGTTTCTAGGTGAAGGAAAATCTAGGCCATGTAAGTGGATGAGGTGGTGTACGGATGTTTGAGCAATGGGTGCAATGATGACAAGGGAATGTATGGCTTACCTGTGGGTGCCTCTGAAGAAGGTGAGTTGCACCTTGTCATGGATGAAAATGTTTTCAAGCCCATTCAATGTCTTTTATCTTTTTATCTTATTGTTTTTTCTTTCAAGAGACCAGTTAGGGGACACTACCCTGGCGTGGTGACCAGTGGTGACAATGTTACCCATAAGCATTTCACGGAGATGAGAAGGTTGGCTCGTGATGAGACCCCCTTTCTCTTGGCTATGCCACCAAGAGCCACTACCCTGGCATGGTGACCAGTTGAATGGTAGTGTCATACCGCTACATTCCCATGGACCTAATAGGTTGGCTCTTGATGAGACCCCCTATCCTCCAACTAGGTCTTGATTTTATTATGGGTCCCTCTGTTTCTTGCGGAGAAACCTTTTATTTCTTTCTCGGGGATCCTTGGGAAAAGCATCTGAAGGTTTTGTTCTTTTGGTTGCTATCTTTTGCCAGCTTCTTTTACCCTTTAGGCCTTTAGCCCCTTCTTCCCACAAGGTAAGGTTCAACCCTTTGCTAGCTTGGTAAACCTGATGCCCGAACCAATGTATGGGATGGATGAGAGGAGAAAGGATGAAAAGTGATAACTATGATGGGAATGGACGATGACCTTTCATGAACCCACC
Organism: Picea abies; assembly: GCA_900067695.1. Taxonomy (NCBI): domain Eukaryota; kingdom Viridiplantae; phylum Streptophyta; class Pinopsida; order Pinales; family Pinaceae; genus Picea; species Picea abies. The sequence goes on along the minus strand of CBVK0100603399.1, from coordinate 11,848 downwards.
CAGTGGCAACTCAAACCCTATGGGAACCAACTTGTTAGGGCATCCTGTCATTCCCCCAGGTGTGGAAAAGTGGAAAGGAATAAAGTCCAAGCACACGTCAGAAGAAAAAAGAATTAAATGCACATATTCAAATGTTTTGAGAATCAGAGTGACACATACCATGATACCCAGACTCATTACCTCATGGAGCAAGACCCACTGTTGTTGAAGGACTAGGCCGATGGGATGGATGTTGATGTTTTTGACAAGGTGGAGGTGCTAAAGATGAAAGATGGGCCCTCCAGAGCCGGGCTCAAGTCAATATGGCTCTCGGTACTCCATGTCTAGGACCTGTGGGCCTCGATAAATAATCTCCTTAGTTATCCCTAGGCTAGGGGATAACAAGCCCAATAAATTCTCAATGAGCTTCACAAAGAAAGTTGTTGCAACTGCAGTAGTGGGTTTTAGGTGAAATTTCAACTTTCACCAAGATGCAATCTGAGACCACTAAGGGATGCATTAGGCTAGGGCAAGTTGATCTATGGCAAAATTAAAATCAGCGTCCTCCAATAAGTTGCTCAACAAGCTTGACAATTTCAGGTCTGTGCAGCGGCAAACAAAAATTGTGCAGTGGCAATATTTCAACTAGCTTTGATACCATGTTGATGTTTTTATAATTCTCAGATCTGATAGTTAATGCCTTTTGATTAATAACAAGATTCACTTTCATACATCAATTATCATAGAATAATTATACACTGAAAATCTCAACTATAAAAATGTAGTGGAAATAACAAGATATAGAAATATTAACCATGCACAGTAGACACAAGAACACAAGAGATTATCCTGGGAAACCAAACCTTGGGAGAAAACCCAACAACCTTTCTATAGAAGAATTAAGTCCAAGATATTACCAGTACATCACCATCAATAGCCAAAATACCATACAGAGAAGATCCTCCCCAAGGATAGCATCACCAAGACCTAGTGCCTCAATAAAATGACCAAGAATAACCAAGCAAGATCTTCTCCAAGTGTGGCACACTCTCCAAGATAACTAGAACCAAGATATAGCAAAATAGCACAATTGCGGCTGCAACTGCCTTGTGCGCACTGCAAAAAGAAGAATTGTTTGCATGTCCAAATTAAATAAGCCAGTCATGTATTTATACTAATCTGGGCGTCAGTGTGCGGCCTGTTATCCATCAAAGTTGCACTAGGATGGACTTCCAGCAAGCCGCCAAAGTTTGAACATTGTTGTTCAAAATTCAGAGTTCAGAAGTTCAATCGGTCGTAACGACCACCCTTTTTCTTTTACATTTCCATAAAAATTGTAATAAGAGATGTTGCATGATGAAATTGTAAAAGGTCTTAGCCACCTTAAGTCCTAAGCGTGAGTGATACTCTGGAGTGTTTTTTTTACTTACTAATTATATTTTTCCATTTTCAGGCGATTTATAATTTATGAGTTTTTTCACTCAATCCCTCCAGAGCTGGAGTATATGCCCATGGTTAGGCTTGAGCATGGATCTAAGCCTAGTGTCTAATGTATATTACCATGCTAAACATTCTCCTAGAGTCTTTAGGAAATGTACTAAGTCCCTCTTAGGATTTTTTAATTTTTCCAGTTAATTAAAAAATTGCCAGAATTCGGCAATTTTTAATTAAGAAGTAAAGATGTATTAAAAAAGTGGTACTAGGGGATTTAATATGCCATGGGGGTGCTCATTTTTGGACCTAGAGCACCCATATTACCCAAGTACCCACTTAGTTGAGCAAAAATAGTGATTTTAATCACTTAAAAGTCATTTTTGCTCACAAAACCCAAAAAAGTCAAATAAAATCATAAAAAATCAGCATATGCTCAAATCAAGGAAACATGTTTTGACATGTTGGAGACGAAATAAAGCCTCTAAAGGCTATGTGGCAGCAAGAGGATGATGTTCAATGGTCAAAGCAATAAAGTGGGCATGTATATGAATTGTTTTTAAGCATGTGTAAGAAAGAGGTGCGCCCTCCTTGAGAGAGGTGGTGCACCCACATGGGAGCCCACCCATTGTTTGATAGGTGGCAGCCTTCACTCCACCTCACCTCTTTAGGTGGCATCTCATGGGAGTTTGTGAAACAAGTGGCTGTCATTTCTTAGCACTTGGCATATGTTTCCCCTCCAAGTGGTGCGCCCCTCCTCACCAAGTGGTGCGCCCTCCTTCATGATAAACTCATCTCCTCTCCTATATATTGAAGCATTCTCTCCTATTGCAAGTTAGTTGGAGCTTGGTTGAGATATTTGCTATTGTAATCGGAATATCATTTCTATTTGAATAAAAAGGCTTTGGAGGTTACTCAACAGTGTAGAGCTATTGTGTGTGGATCATCTATGTGCATGGTGTATATGAGGTATATGCTTTGTTGATTATTTCTTGTAATTTTTGGTGAATCTTGGCCTTGTAAGGGGAGCTATCTCTCAATAGGATAGAGGTAGGAAGCTTGCTTGCTTCTTGTTTCTATTGTCTTATATATGCTAGGTAGTTTGATGTGCATGCTTATTTTGTTTAATTCTCATGCTCTCAAATTTTTTCTAAATTATATGACACCAATGCAGTTAACCTCTCTACAAGAAGTTTCAAGTTGTGCAGGATATCTTATTTGAAGGAGAGGCTAAGCTAGCTTGCTGCCCCCTCATTCTTCAAAATTGTGGTGAAGTAACATAGTCCCTCCACTTTCCATCGAAACAAGAGACTCCATTGCCCAAGGGTTCAAGAAAATCAAGCATTTATTTCTTCTCTTTCTCATCAAATTCTATATCCCTTGGTTACTTGTTCTAAATACACATAAAGTAAAAGGATTGTTGCTTTCTAAGGTTGAATGTCTCATTTACTTTATGTATTTCAAAGCAAGTAGTTTAGATCTCAAGTTCTAAAGAAAGATTTAATTAGATCTAGCTTGTTTTATTTCATGTTTAGTCTCACTTCTTTTGGCATTTTTTTTAAAGGCTAAAGATAGGCATTTTCCAAGAGTTTAATTTCCATATTTGAGCAAAGCTTATTGTCTTTATATTTCTGTTTTAGGACAGCGAAAAGAATAGTAAGAAAAGGGTTTTTTCTACTTAGTTTAGATTCAGAAATTTGCTAGTTTGTCATAGAATTGTACATAGAAATTTTTTGGTTTTATAAACTAATAACCCAAAGCACTCTTAAAGTGTCTTTGGCCATATTTGCATCTTGTTTGTTCGCTGATTTTGTGCAGGTTGGTGCAAGGACAAGAGGAAATTCTACCGAAAAACCAAGAACTTGAAGTCTCTAAGACCCCCAAAGTGGTCCTACTTCCTTAAACATTGTAAAAAGTGAAATTTTTAGGTTTCACGATCCATATATAAGGATCCAATCTCTCTTGAAGAGATCTAAAGACTCTTAAAAGAGCACTTGTAACCGCGGTATTAAAATCAGTGAGCCAAGGGAGGCTCCACTTTGCTTTTCCCCCAGGGGGGTGTGTTGTGCTTTAGGATCTTCCTTTTGATTGGTTTCTTGTCTTTTCTTGTTTTGAGCATTTCAACAGGTCCACTTCAGTTCTAAATTTAAAATCAAACAACAATCTAGATTAGATTTCCTTTTGCAAAGTAGAACACTAATTGCTAGATTAGCTTCACTTTCTTGCAATTTCAAGTTGGAAATAAACCATCCCCTCAGCTCCTCAAAAGAGGCCTGGTCAGTGTGGATTAGTAATTAGTCTCACTTTTCATTTCAGTATTTTATTTCCAGTTTAAAATAAACAAATTCCCCTCAGCTCTCAGTGCGGTTCCTGACCCTTCCAGTTGCAAGCTAGTCTCGATCTGCTGGAAGTAAGTTTCATACACGTTGTGTTGGTCAGTGGTTGATAGTTTAATTAGGAAAATCTCTAAATTAGTTAGCTTAATGCGCGGGAAAACGCCTTGAAGTGACCTGTGAAGTAAGGCGGACCCTCTCGAGACCTTGCTTCCCACCCGTTTTGGACATCCAACACTTTGAGTGAGTTTTACTGGTGAGACCATTAGGTTTCGGTAAAGCTCTCCGCAAGTTTCCAAACAAAGAGCTAACCTCTAAGGAGGCCCAAACCATTTCACTAATTCAATATCAATTTATCTTAATAAAACACACGAACTACATTTCTCACAATTCACTTTAAGGCACTGGTCTCATTTTACACTCAGCAAAGCCAAATGCTTCTTTTTTTACATATTGGATATCATCTTTAAAGCAAATTTTAAATTTACTTATATATAACAAACGTACCTGAGTATCATTTTTTTATGCAAGTATATGCTTGATATTATATTGTGGATGAATGATTGGTTTATGTGTATTTCAATTTATGGTTGATTGCTGAATAAAAGAATAAACTCCTAGATCCATATTTTTTTTTACTTAGATTAGATCAAGCCATAGTATATTTGTTAGGGACTACCCCCCTTGGCTTCACTAGGAGTTGGCCTAGACAGAGGAGTTGAGGATTAGATGACAGCACCTTAACTCTCACTTGCCCCCAAGGACACACCGAGTGGATTGAAGATTTCTTCCACGTCTCCCAGGTGTGTATAAGGCGGCGACACGACCGACTTCTTATTTCTGGGTCTTCAATTACTTTATTATTTTCCTGTGGGGCCGATTTCTTATTTCTGGGTCTTCAACTTCTTCCTGGGGCTTCTGTAATGGTGTAGATGGGTCTTCTTGTACTTTCTTGTGGAGACTGACTGCCCGAAGTTGCAAATATCCAACACAAAGTTCATTTACTAAATATCCAACATAAGAAGAAAAAATAATTATAATCCATATAATACCAATGTTCCACGGGGATACATCCCCTAGGTGGGGGGGGCACCCCCCACGTTTCTCACACTTCGTGAGAAGGGGCCCCTGGGGAAACGTTTCCCTATGTCCCCCTTTTGGGGAAACGCATGGGGAAACATTTCCCTAGTGTAGGGGATGTGTTCCCCAAAAGGGTGGCATCTAGGCACCCCCTCCCCCTCCCAAAAGGGAGATGCCTAAGCACCCCTCCCCCCTAATTTTTTGTCTAACCCTTTAAGGAAGAACAAAGATAGGGGATAGAGTTTTGAGGAGATCGTGCCATTCTCCTTTATCTTCCTTTTCTATCCTTTTACTTAAATTTTTAACATTACCATTAATTGTTTTAGGATGTTTGAGTGTGGTTCCAACCTCATCGAACTTCATATGGAAAAACTAGAATTTCATATTCCATTCAGAATTCAACAAACTTAACAGTTTCCAGGATTTTACGATTGGCAAGATTATAGCATTTCCACTGGATTGCACAACAATGAATTTGCATGGGATGAAGTGTTTTTGTTGGGATTTTATCATTATTGTTTTTATTTTTATAATTTTAGAGACGGGGACCCTGGAATCCCCCTATCCCCCATGAATTTCCCTAAAATGTGGGGGTGCTCCCACACGTCCCCCATGTGTGTCTCCCCACTCCCACGCTCCCCCGTCCTAGAAATTTGGTGGAACATTGTATAAGACAAGTAATAAATATATTTAATAATGAAAGAGAGATAGATAATGAATGATTACAATGCCATGTGATGATGTACTTATATGCATTGACTAGTCACAATGGTTGATGGGTCGTGTCCCTTGGTCAGGTCATGTACTTTATTTAGGGCATGTCACTTCATTTTTGTTGTTGATGATGTTATTGTTGTTATTTATTTGAATTTTATTTATATTAAATTGCTTATCCCTTCAAAGATGTTTTGTCCTCAAAGCGTTTTATGGAAAAGCTTTGTCTTTGTTCTAGCTCATAATGCCTTCTCATGATTCTTTGTTCTTGACATTTTGATGGTTGACAATACGAGATGATATAAATTACGAAGCATTGCAAAAAACTATCTGATTGTGAAAGGGTCAGACCTCCCTAATTCAATTTTATGTAGAACTATGGCAACGAATTTTGTAATTTGGAAAATGATAAGCTTCCACACTTGAGATTTTCTTCAATATAATAGGATCTAGGAGGTACATACCCCTTGCCAAAAAATAAACCTTTTTGAATGAATTTTAAAAATATGTGCTTCTAGCCATGTTAAATGTTATTGCACATGCATAAAAAAAAAAAAGCAATAGCATCAACTTGTTGTCTTTCTACAAGTTTCTGAACTGCATTTAATGTTGATGTTCCACCTTTTTTTGTTGGGGTGGAACTTGAGCCATTGATATTTGAGGTGAAAGAATGAATATTGGTTGAAGAAGACATAACGATCTCCTTCTGAATTCACTACCTCTTCATTTCTCACTTCCCCCTTTCTACTTTTGATTTGTTAGTCTTTCTCCACTACATCTTTCTACTCATCAAATATTTTTGGGCATCTGTGAAAAACAAACTTGTTTGAAAATTATAAGAATATCCAATTTAAGTAGGATAGAATAAGGTAATCCATTTAGGATGAAATAATATTATATTGAGTAAAATGTATAAGAATGAGATGAGATTGATTACAATGAAATGAGTGCCATATATACCCACACACGGGTGCCCTTTCATTAATAGACATGTCTTTTAAGTTTTGGATAAGAGATGTTTTTTCATCATGATGTTTTAATTATTATTATTTGATGATTATTTATTTATATCTATATATTTTATATATTTATGTTTGTTACAAAGCCTTTCCCCTTTAGAAATGCTTTGTCCTCAAAGCATGTTTATGAAGAGGCTTACGTCTTTGTTCTGGCTCGCAATTTCTTCGCATGATTCTTTGTTTTTGGTGTGGTCAGGACTAACAATACGAGACGATATGAATGATGAAGAGTTGAACACAATTGTTGAATTGTGAAAGGATCAGACCATCCTAATTCAATCTTTTGTGGAGCATTGCTCTTCCACGATGAATGGTTATCACGAGACTGAATTGCATTGGTATCAATATTTTCTGGATGATAAGTTACTTGTTCCCGTCCTGAATGACATTGATATTCTGACTGGTTAAGATATCTACTCATATGATTTGGATGTCCATAGAGATTTCTTATAACCTGATTTTTCCTTATCATACTTGTAGTGTTTTCTTCGTTTAACTTCGATATATGAGTTTCTTCATGCACTGATGTTTCCTTGTTAATGGCTGAATTTCGATTAGTAAGTATACCTGGAACTTCCATTGTTTGTACTCCAACATATGACATTGTCTTTTTTTCAGTTGGTTTTGCAGCTCTTTGTGCTATGACGGGGATTGGATCTATAATTGTTCCATTTTCTATAGCTTGGATTTGTTCATTTCAAAACTTCAATGCTTCCTTTTCTATAAGCAATTCTAACTTGTTTTCCAGAGACTTCTTATCATTCTTAAGATTTTTTATTTGTGTAAGTAGGTTTTGATTATGATTTTTTAAACGCGAATTTTCCTCATCATCTAATTTGTCGATATTTTTAATGTCTGGATTTTCATGATTTTCTTCTTTCAACTTTCTGATTTATTCTAGCAACCCATGATTAAGGTTCTTCAAATGAAAATTGTCTTCATGTTTTTCTAATAGGTTCTTCTCTCTTGTTATTTTGCTTATGCAGTTACCAGTTACGGTTCTTCTTTATTATTACAATCATCTAGCACATTAGCTGCATATATAAGATCACTGAAAGAGATACAATCACAGAAACAAGAGAGACACAAAGATTATCCTAGGAAACCCTCTAGGGGGAGAAAACCCAGCAAACTTCCTCAATATAGATTACCCAACCAAGAACAATGCTTCTCTCTCAAGAGATAACTAACAAGGCAGAAGATCCTCCTCTACTCCTTCACTAGGAAGAGTAGTGCACCACTTAACCAAGAGATACCAAGAGATAGACCAAAATCCTTCTATGATGTCACCCCCAGTTGCAGCATTTTCTCCTCCAAGACTTGCGCACTTTTCCTCTTGTTGTAGAGCTCATTGAGTGAGTGAATAATTGAGGTGCTAGTCTCCCTTATAAATAATAGTCTGGCCTCCCTAAATTAGGGTATGGGCCGACCTGTCAATTTACCCTCTTAAATTACATTTAATTGTGAAGGCACAATAGGGCCGACTTTTACAAAGGCACAATAGGGACATCTTAATAAATATAATATAATAACATTCTTTAGGGTTTGTCTTGGTCAAGTACAATAAGGATATCTTTCGAAGCTACTCAATCTTCAACACTCCCTCTTAGTGTTAAGTTTTGAGCTATTATTAGGTTTATTTTCAATTTACTAGATAGCCATAGCATAGATAAGATCATTGAGAGAAACACAATCACAAGATACACAACATTTATCCTAAGAAACCCTCATGGGGAAGAAAACCCAACAAAAATTTCCTTAATATAGATAGCCAATACAATGCCAAGACAATAAACCAAACACTAGAGAATATCCTCTACTAAGCAATGCGCCTCTCTCTCCTCCTTCCGACAACTGGTAACTGCAGCTTCATTCAAACTTGCGCACTAGATGAGTGAGTTGAGTGAGTGTGCAAATGAGGTGTTGGCTTCCTTTATTTATACAAACCGGCAGGTGTTGAAAAGGTGTCTCTTCGCTAGGCAGGGCCGACTTGTCTTCTTAGTGGTTAAAACCACTTTAATTAGCCTGGGGGCCGACTTCTCAATTTGCATAATACAATTAGGGTTTGACCAATCCGCAAAAGGGGATTTGGTCAATTACAATGCCCGACATGATCAATCCGCAAAAGGGGATTGATCTAATGAATAATAAATGAATAATAAATAGAATACTTTTTGCAGTTACAATATTTCAACACTCCCTCTTAACAAAAAGGGTATTCTACAACATCATCAGGAGAGAGAGAGAGGGCAACAACATCAACAACATCTAGAACACTGACTGGCACATCTATAAATCATTGAAATTTTTTCTCATCATCAATATCATCATTCACAGCAGGGAGTTGGAATGGCATCATCCTCTGCATCAACATGGATTAGTATAACACTAATACATCATCATCAATAACAACACAAGGTTGATACAACATCAATGACAACAATATCATAGCACAAAGGCTGGAGCATCATCAACAACAACAGCATCACAGCACGAAGGCTGGAGTATCATCAACGTTAGCACTAGGCTGGAAATCTTCAGCACGAAGCTCACATCTCAACAACATCAGCACAAGGCTGGAGATCTTCAGCACAAGGTTGCCATCTCAACAACATCAGCACGAAGCTGAAAATCTTCAGCACTAGGCTGGTATCACAACACAAGGTTCGCATCACAACAACATCAGCACGAAGCTGGAAATCTTCAGCACTAGGCTGGCATCACAACACGAGGCTGACATCACAACAACATCAACACAAAGCTAAAAATCTTTAGCACTAGGTTGGCATCACAACAACATCAGCACGAAGCTGGAAATCTTTAGCACTAGGCTGGCATCACAGCACGAGGCTGGCATCACAACAACATCAGCACAAAGCTGGAAATCTTTAGCACTAGGTTGGCATCACAACAACATCAGCACAAAGTTGGAAATCTTCAGCACTAGGTTGGAATAACAACACTACTCCCCCTTTCGAGGGAGGTCCTTTTGGACTACACCAAGCTTATCTTGAAAGTGCTCAAACTTTACATGAGATAGAGGCTTGGCCAACACATCAACAACCTGTTCATCCGTTCTAACATACTGGAGCTTTGTGGTTCCTCTCTGCACCATATCATGGATGTAATGATATCGGATCTCTATGTGTTTTGACTTGTCATGGAACACAGGGTTATTTGTCATCTTTATGCAACTCTGGTTATCACATAGGATCATGGTTGCTTCCATCTCCAGATCAAATAGATCTGTCAACAACTTTTGACGCCATATATGGCTGCACAACTGGCGGAACATGCAGCAATGTATTCTTCTTCTGTCATGCTGAGAGCAATGCTTGATTGCTTCCTACTCTGCCATGAGATCATGGATGACCCTAGACTAAAACAATATCATGAAGTGCTCTTTCTGTCAAAGACACTTCCATCCCAATCTGAATCAATATAACCACTCAGTATGAAGTCATGATCTCCATTATAACTGAGACCACAATCTAATGTACCTTTAAGGTACCTCATCACATGTTTTGCAGCAACCAGGTGAACACGTATGGGCTCTACCAGAAACTGACTCAAGGTGTTCACAGCAAAACATATATCTGGCTTGGTGTTCGTCAGATACATCAATGATCCACTGATCTGTCTGTACAATGTAGCATCAATCAATTCTGACGAAGTGTCAACCAAGAGCTTCAACTTTTTTTCCATGGGCGTATTCATGGATTTGCACTCCAACATGTCAAATCTCTTTAGTATTTCAACTGCATACTTCCCTTGGTTAAGGAAGATATTCTCTAGGCTCTACCAAACTTCAAGAGCCAAGAGATAAAGCGTTATGTCTTTCATCAAACTCTGTAGCGAGCTTCTTCTGCAATCTGTGATGTGATTTCCTTCATCTTGTCAAGAATAATCCTCTACATATAGTAGTAACATCACTAGCTCATCATTCATAACCTTGAGATAAAGGTTAGAATCAACTTCACTCTTGGTAAAGCCCAAGCTCGTCAGGAAAATGTCAATTTTTCCATACCAAGTTCTAGGAGCTTGCTTCAACACGTACAAAGCTTCCTTCACCTGGCAGACTTGAGTCTTTCTATATTCAATCATCAAATTAAATTTTCTCATTGCATTGTACCAATCTGGTACACTTGCTCAGTTGCAACTCAATCTGCACAATCATGTGCTAGCTCTATGTGCTCTCTGCAAAGCACTATCTGTCTCACTGCTTGAGAGTATGTCCTCTCCTCTTTCTACAATTGTTCCTTCTGGAACTAGGAATCTACACCTGCACCTGCTCTAAAGATAAGAATGGTTGCTCCATTCTCACTATGACTGCTGAAATTTGGGAGTAACTCCTCTACTCCATCATGGCAACAACTTCATCTGAAACTGAGAGTGGCTCAATAACTAATACTGAAGATAGCTTTTCTTCTTTCATGGAGGTAATGCTATCTTTTATCGTAGTCATGTCTCCATGACCCAACTAATGTATTGCACTAGCTGCACTAAATATGGGGATTGCTCCCTCCCCTTGCATCTCATACTATATATGAATCATGGTTGTTATGGTTTTCTTCATAAATACTGGAACTATTTCTTCAATAAGTGTCTCATCGTAGTCTTCTCCCTTCTGTTGGGAGAATCCTCTGGACACACATCAGGCTTTGTACATATAGAACATGCTTGATCTGTATATATCAATCTTCAAAGTCAATATTGACTTCTCTTCTAGTCTCACGGGAGAATCCATATCCTAGTCTTTCTGATTGGCTTCCTTCTTTGTCACTGAAACAAGGGAATCTTCCAAGAGATTTCATATCTCCTAGGAGTATTTGAAGTTACGATCTAGTCTTCTCATGGCATCTGTCTCCCAATCCTAGAAGTTGTCTCTTCATATGATCTTTTCTGAGATCAAGCTTACTCTTGATTTCTTTTGAATCTACAAGGACTTCATCACCTCTTATGGGGTATGTTATCCCTGATTTTTAGGGATAACTAGGAGATCATGTCTCGAGGCCCACAGGTCTTAGACATGGAATACCGAGAGCAGGATTGACCTGAGCATGGCCCTAGAGGGCCCATACTTTTCTTCTTCCATCAGCTTTGTCTTGTTAGCATCAACAGCGTCCATCACCATCGGCTTGGTCTTGTATCAGAAGAGGTTCTTGCTCCATGAGGCAATTGGTCCAGGTATCATGGTATGTGTCACTTTTGATCATTGAAACCTTTAAATATATGCATCTGATTCCTTTTATCTATAAAAACTTCTTGGATCTTACATTAGCCCACTTGACC
>CBVK0100603398.1:0-16851 GCA_900067695.1 Picea abies | reverse complement strand
ACTTCTCCATACGGACTCCGTTTGCGAAAATAAATATACTGCCGGAATCAGGAGAATGAGACGGACGCGATGGCACAGTTTTCGTCGCATTCCGAGCACTTTGAAATTTGAGCAAATTTTAGACCCCTGGTCCAGATTCTGATCAAATCCTCTCCCTTAAATCTTGGAATACAACTTTCCCATTCATCTATTTTAGGAATAGGATTGGGAAAACCATGTACATTGAAAAAATCACAAAATACATACCTTTGAGCCAAAATGGCTTCCATCGTTTTTGAAATTATGAATCAGTGGAGTCACATGTGGATCCTTCCTTCATGGAGTCATCAGGTGAAATATCACAGTCACTTTTGTCACCAATTCTTGTTCACCATCAAGAACTGGTTATATTAGTTGTCGTACAGTCCAGGGAATGATATCTCTGTTACTCCATTCCCCAACAACGACACCTAAAGATGTTAGCTCTAGAAGATGCTCTCTGATTGCTCAAAGGGAATTCCTAGCACATCTTACTTATTACAATGGTTTGTTTGTTGGAAGGTGTAGCAGGTAAGTAGACCAAATGAAGAAAAAGAAAGACAACAAACTGAATAAAATATCTTTTGATCAATTATTTAAACCATTAGACAAGGAGTCATATAAATGTCTTATTCACTGAAGGGAATCAAACTACCTATTAGATAAGAAAGTTGAATTATGGAAGAGAGAATAAAAGAGAACAAACAAAAGGTAGAACACTCATTGAACATAAATCCTTCCTAAAAAATTGATAGAAAAATACTTGAAATGAAATACATTAATGATAGGCAATCACAACAAATTCTTTGCTATTCAGGAATCTAGCATCAGTAACCAACTATTGATTGTCAATTTGGTAATCCATTCAAGCAAGAAGAAAGGATAACAAAGAAATACGATATGATATAAATAGCTCTCAAGAATCTTCAATGTTAAGAAAAATAAAAACATCGGCCCTTTGGCTTACAATATAGCACACACATTGATGCCCCTCAAAGCCTCTCTCCAGCCTAAGGCTGAAAAACCCCCCACTATTACCTTCCAATGATAATATATAGAAAATTAAATAAAGTAATTGTTACCGATTTTTTTTGGAAAATAACAACTAATAAAAAGAAATAAGCCACAAAGAATTTGGAGCTGATGAAGCTCAAGTGTCATCGAATCTTGGATGAATTTTCACTGCCTTGAATCTCTATTTGATAAAAATGCTGAATACCCACCTGTAATTATCAAATCATATACTCTCTCTGGAATTTGAATATGATATTTTGTTTGATTTGTTAACCTGGAGATGCTCTAACTCCAATGTGTTCTGCCACCTGCTAGAAATGAAGATCTACTGGATATATTATGTTGATTCTTCTCCTTGAAATCTGGAGTTTTTATTTACTAAGCTCGAATTGGCTCTTTTCTTTGATTATTTTTGAGTGATGATAAGACAATAATGTTAGAATCCTCGGAAGCCACTAGATCAACAACACCATTTGAAAATTTCATACTCTTGTTTATAATACTCTGCCACCTCTTCTTTTACCCTTTGAAAAGCCTCTAATTTCTATCAGTTTATCAGTTGTTTTATTTATGCCCAAAATTTAACTAGTGTCCATCTGGATGGCTGATATGTCCATTGATGAGAGTATTTTAGGCATTGATATCCCTCCAGATAAAATAATCTTAATGTGTTCTCCTACATACAAGCAATTAAGATTGGAAGAATTAATTCACACAACAAAAAATGTTTTCATTACTTAAAAAACAAATGGAGGTTACATATATAGCGTGCATATCACTAACTCAAGTGGATTTGATTAGCTAAATATAGTAAACCTAGAAACTCACAGTTACAACAGTCATGGTTGAAACTCACAGTTACAACAGTCATAGTTATCTCTTACTAAAGTAAGCTTTATTCTAACACCCTCCCTTAATGCTTACTTTACAAATTACAATACAACACAAAAGATTACAACACTAGAACTTTGATCTGTCTGTCTGTCTGATCTGGTCTTCCTCAGCACTGAAACTCACTATGTAATCACACGGCTTCCACTCTTTCTTCTCCCTCTTCTTCGAGCTTTCCATTGAAACATTTAAAGTCAAAACTCTTCTAACCATCATTGTAGCACTTGTATACTGGACAATTTGACAACTCATCTCATCGGAGCTTCCGTGATAAAAGGTGTCAATTATTGATGCATTCTATGAACTTGCCTTCATCTATCGTATTTTTTCTTTCGGATATCCTTCAATATATAGAAGAACAGTTTGGATACTAAATTCCTTCAACATTCCTTTACACAAGGTGACTTCCAATAAAAACATTGTACTTGAAGCTGGGGCTACCAGCTTGCATCAAGATACAAGTTCTTATTTTTACATAAACACTTATATAAAAAATTTAAACTCACCACACATACACAAAACATAACCTATAACTATTGATCTTGGAGCATCGAAGAACAACAAGATCCACCAGTGTATAACAAACTTGTACACATACTCAAACCACTGATGTGTTCTCTTGGCACCGAAAAACGTCGAGAAACACTAGCTTTAACATATGCTACTCTGTTCAAGATTGGTTCTTCATCATTTGATTACAAATAAAATCACACTCTCTCACACACATCTAACATACATAAACAAAATTTAAACACACCACACATACATATATAAGTAGAAAAGCAGGGCAGTCACTCTTTATGGTGGTTCTTCCTTCATATCTATCCACACCAAGATACCAAACGCTGAAATATTTTCGATGGCCATTTTCTCTGAATGCGGCAGCTCCTTAGTGAGGTAATCATACTTCATGGAGAGATCTATTGCATGCTTGATGCATTGTCCTTTGGAGTATAGTGCAACTTAAGAATGTGAACTAACTTCCACTTCACCTTCCTTCATCCTTCAATCTCTTACCCACTTTAATAAAATGATTTATAACTTCATGTATACACATGGATTTACTGTATCCACATGCATTCACTTTAATATTCAAAATATCCCCATTTTTTATTTAAAAGAAAACTTTATACCTCACTCTGAAACAATCCAACGCCTGCAAATCTTATTCAATGCTCCACATATACATGCATGCAAATCTTAAATGACTCCTCAAACTCACGCTTCCTCTTTCAAGGCTCCAACATAAAACAAAACTTATGTTTTACATGCACCAAATCACTCCATAAAAAAAAAACTTACTATTTGCACCACACACCAACTATGAACTAAATTCACACATTAACTAATGCAAATCTCACGAGTCCACACAATAGCACCAGATCTCCCTCACTTGCACACGGCCTGCAATGGCCCTCCACTCGTTCTCACGGCCTGCTCATCAATATAAAGAACCCACGCGTTTTCTTCAACTTGCAATTTAGAAAACAGCTCACGATTTGCACTTCAGCGTTCATGCATATGCTGGAAGCGAGCAACGGTCTCTTCAGCAGATCATGCAAGAACAGGGACGCTCCACACAAAACTCAGCAGTTGGTTCCTCTTCAAAACGATCCCGCAGACAACAGACCACAGCGATCCGCCTCTTTCCTTCTAGCTCTGATACCAAATTAAGATTGGAAGAATTAATTCACACAACACAAAATGTTTTCATTACTTAACAAACAAATGGAGGTTACATATATAGCATGGAGATCACTGACTCAAGTGAATCTGATTAGCTAAAAATAGTAAACCTAGAAACTCACAGTTACAACAGTCATGGTTGAAACTCACAGTTACAAGAGTCATAGTTATCTCTTACGAAAGTAAGCTTTATTCTAACACAAGCTTGTTCTGATCACATCTCTTGATAATAAATATAGCTGATTTGTAGGAACATATACACGGAAAATCTCCTCCTCAACCACATCATTCTTTTTTATACAACAGGTATGCTTTTCTTCAGCATTTGTAGCCATGCCAATAGAGGGCACACTAAATCCTTCATCGCATCCTTTCACCTTCTCTTCTGGTAGATTATTAGGAGAAAAATAACCTTCTTTAATATTCTTGCCTCTCTTGGAATTATCCTCAAACTTAACTTGTTGGTTATAAACTTTCCTTCTTTATCATTTAATGCTTGCAGTCTATGAATTGAGTTCACCACTAAACCAGCCTCCTCTAATTTGTTTTCCTTGTCATTAATGCTTTCATGTTGGCCAATAAGATTCATTGATTCAGTCATGTTGTGGAAGGAGGAATTCCTCTATAGGGATTCATTATCATATGTGTCAATGAATTTGACAACACTATCCTCTTCTCTATAGAAGTTTTTTCAGCTGAGCTTGTGGTCGACGCCAGACCACTTGTGCTAAATTAATCACAATCACATTTGATAATTGGTGGCAGGCTTGATCTACATCCTATTCATCCTTGGGAGCTCGATATTCCTGTTTACTGATTAGCTTGCCTCTCCTCTGTCAAAGGAAATGAAAACATGACTGAAGGATGTACTTTCTGTCGTTGAAGATGAACATGACTACTCTCTGCCTTCATCCTTCATAAACCTGTGAGCGTGCTTTCCATTTGTACTCGACACTTGGACACCACCATCAGTTGGGATTGCTACTTGGCAAGCTCGACTCGAATGCTGAGCGCATTTTTGTTTTGTGTTTGTGGTTATATCCCACCTTCATGAGAAAGCACACTGTCTTACGTGTTTTTTAATGACACCATTTCATATGACACAATTTCATTAGCCTTCCCTGTAACGCTTAATGATCCACAGGCTCTCCCTTAGCTCCTCACGAATTGGTGGCAGCTAGTGCACTTTGAGTTTTTGATGGTTATTGGTTCGTAGTAATAGAACTCGATTTGATTTATTTTGTGATTGGGTAAGAGCTCCATTTTATAATATTACCCAAAATTTTATAATTCGATCTAATTAAAATAGTTTATATCAAAATGATTTCAAAATAATATTATTTTTAAAATTTTTACCCAAAATTTTATTATTTGATCTAATTAAAATAATTTATGGGAAAATCATTTTAAAATAATAATAATTTTAAATTTTTTTAAAAATTTAGAATTTTACCTAAGATTTTATAATTGAATCTAATTAAAATCATTTATGACAAAATGATTTCAAAATAATAATAATTTTTAATAATTTGACTTTGGGTAAAATAGGCTAGAACATATCGACATATGGCTAGACTTCCTTGAATGAAATTATAAAGCTAAGGAAAACTCATCGAAGTTTGTTAACAAATTGGGCATATGATGTATGCTTGGATTTTGGTGAAGATCAAGGAAAAGTAGAGTTTAAGTGAACTCAAAGAAAACCCAAACTAAATCCAACTTATTGATGATCATGAACATCATGAATACATAGAAATATAAACCAGGAGACTTAGAAAACATTAATGCAATAGATATCATGCTAGTAAAATTGGTGAAGAGGTTGACAAGATCACTTTGTGATTTCTCTGAAAAAATGTTGTTTTTCTTGCAGGGAAAATAAAATGTTGACATAGCATCTTAGGTGCTAATAGGAACTATGACCTTAGGAACTTTGACCATTGCGAACTATGACCCACGGGAACTATGACCTCAAAACCTATGTCGTTTAGAGTTCCTTTGTCAATCATAATCTCAAGGTCATAGTTCCTTTATGAGTAAGGAACTTATAATCCTAAGGTCATATTTCCTTTATGAGTTAGGAAATCTAACCCATAGGAACTGCTAATGATAAGAACAATGACCACAGGAACAATGATGAAGGGAATTTGACGAGCAAGGGAACTATGACCTTCATTTGCTAGTCATAGTTCCATGGAATAGTTCCTTTGTTAGTGAGGAACTCTCACCCGTAGGAAATCTGACTGACACAAACTATGATCGATGTTTTTTTGGTTAGAGTTCCAGGGAATTTGTTGACTAGGAACTTTGATCAGAGGAACATTATGATTGAGGAGTTATGATCCTCTTGCTACTTCATCAATATGGCATATTCATGAGAAGAAAGAAAATATTTAATAGTACAATTTGGTACAAGAAGCATATTTTCACTCCATCTTCTAGGAAAAAGAGTAAAGTTTGGTTGTTGAACTATAGACAAACAATGCCTTTGATCGATACTTCCACAACATTTTCACTGATATCATTATCAAATTTTGGTTCTTTGAGTTATTTATATACTAGGCTACAAAATGTGCACATGGACCTTGTATTGCATCTCATATAAATGGAAGGCCAACTAAATAATTCAGAGGCATGAGAGGAATGAGACAAGGCTGCCCCCTCTTGCCAACAAAATGTCAAGTTCGAGCTAGTTCACAACGGCACTGAACAACATTTTATGGGTAAGTTTATAGTAGGTTAATGTTGTTCATGCATATCCTATCAATTAAATATTATTAATAATAAAATTGAAACCTTATAGAAATATATTTCTAAGTGTTAAAATGGGTATTCTTTTATGTATTTTTCTCAACCAAATAACATAAGGTGGATGCAAGTGTCAAATAATTTTTAGAGAATTTAATTATTCTTCAAAATAGTTTTGAGAGAATTCTTTAATATATGGTGCAAAATTTAATGTGTATTTATCAAAAATAATTTAAATAAATATTCATTAATGTGTCTTGTTATGAATA
The DNA here is from genome assembly GCA_900067695.1 of Picea abies. Taxonomy (NCBI): domain Eukaryota; kingdom Viridiplantae; phylum Streptophyta; class Pinopsida; order Pinales; family Pinaceae; genus Picea; species Picea abies. Next base: position 10,225 of record CBVK0100603398.1, on the reverse strand, counting down.
TTCATTATTAATCATAGTAATAGATCATTTATGAAGGGATATATCACTTTAGGTTTGTAAATCCAGGAATTTTAGTAGGAAACATAAAGACACCAATGAAGATGGTCCACAACACATGAAACCACATCTAAGCAATATTAGTATAAGATGTTAGGGGTAGGATTTACATCCAAACATTGATACAAAATTTCAACATTGAAGAATTCAAATATAGTAAGTACAATAATTTCAACAATGAAGAGTTCAAATATGTTCCAAGTAGAATTACAAGGAGTCATGCACTGAAGACATTTTCAACAATATTTATTATAAAAATTCAAGCAATTTCAAAGTAAAAATTTGAGAATTGTCATTATAGAAAATTTAAAAATTTGGACTCAGCAGTCCATGTTTACAAAGGACGGTGCAGGCTCAACATTTTCAACAATCTTCCTTACATAAATTCTAATAACTTCAAGATATTTTTTTTTAGCAATTATCATTGCAACAATTTTAACAAAGAACATTTCAAATACTAATCATTAGTTGCAATTCAAACTCAACATTCCATTTTGACATTACAAGAGGTATTTCGGGCTTTAGGGTTTGACATTTCGAATTGACAACAACTTGGACTTAACATTCGATGTAGACATTACAAGGGGCCATGTAGACTCAACATTTTCAAGAATATTCCTTACATAAATTCCAACAATTTCAAGATAAAATTTCATGAATTATCATTGCAACAATCTTAACAATGAACATTTGAAATACTAATAATTAAGTGCAATTCAAACTCAACATTTCAGGTAGAAATTACAAGGGGTCTTTCGGGCTTGACATTTTGAATAATCTTCCTTATGAAATTTAAGCAATCTCTAACTAAAATTTCAACAATTGTCATTACAACAATTTTAATAACTGTCATTACAATAATTTCAACAATGAAAAATTCAAATCTTACCACTCATTAACTACAAATTGAACTCAACATTCTATGTAAACATTACAAGCACACTCTTTACATTTTCAACAATCTTCATTAAAACAATTTCAACAATAAAGATTTAAAATCTTACCACTCATTAACTATACCTTAGAATAAACATTTCATTAAACATTTTGAACAATCATAAATTAAAATTTAAACAATCTTTATTACAATAATTTCAATAATCAATAATTCAAATCATTAACCCCAAATCAAACTCAATATGAGACAATTTGGATAAGAACCAAAGATGTTAAATGTACACAAATGTTTGAGCAACCCATTGTCTTTCAATTTATTTTTACTATATGCCATGCATGTACTATATCAAATCATATGGCAATATAATATATAATATTATACATAGATATTTCTCTTTATATGATGTTGAACTATATATTTTAATTTTTTTCCAATTAATATAGTTTGTCTTGTTATACAATAAGGTTATGTTGGTTGTGTTAGGTAGATGCATTTTTTTAATAGGGTTTACTTACCTAAAATAAGGTTTAAGACAATATGTTTGGTTAAAGTAAAAAAAGGTTGTAAAATTAAATGTTAAGTAATTTGAACTCTAGAAATAATCTAATATATATTTACTAATAATTTTAGAGTATTTTTTTTTAATTTTCATTTCTTTACTTATGGACAACATTACTATGTACATTTTAACAAATTAAAATATATAAATATAATTATTGGATAGGCTTATACCTATTGAAAGAGTTAGAATTAATGATATTTTTAGAATATTTTTATAGTCATGATAAATAAAAGACTACCCTTTAAATCATTAATTTTGAGAAAACATGACCAAATGAGGATAATTAACTTAATTAGCATAACACTGCATGACTTATTTATTTGTTGGCATTTAATGTTATATTTAGGTCTAAAAGCTTATTTAGGTGTACACCTATTGATAATGGACACATTTAATAGGTTTTTAGTGCTTAATCAGTTTTGTATGGACAAGATTAAATATTGATGAAATATTCTTGGTTGTCCCAATAAATCAATGTTAAGTGTTTATTTTTTTACTTTTACTTAATCATATTTAAAGTTTACTATGGTAGCTAACTGATTGCCAAGTTTGAGTTATTAAAGTTTCATTTTCTGGACCAACCCAAATCTAACCTTTAACATTCACCAGCCACGAGTTTGAGGCTATGCTAGTTGCATTTTAGGATTTTACTGTGACATTTTACGTTCATCGGGTGCGTGGCATGTACTGTTATTGGGGTGCGCAGTATTTTACTGTTCGTGGGTACTGTGGTATTTTATTGTTAGTGGGGCACGTCTAAACTATGCGTGCGTTCTGTTTCTGCGGCGTTTCTCTGGCAGGTGTTTGGACTATTCGAATGATAAAATATTCAATGCAAATGATTGCAGTCGAATTGTATATTCAATGCAAATGATTGCATTCGAATTGTTATGCCAACTTTTCTTGGCGTTACTGTCACAGACGTTTCAACTAATCTACTGATAAATATAAAATACAAAGCTGTAAAAGATAGCATTCCATGGTCTAGTTTTTCTGGACGGCATAAGATATTAAATGTAAAAGAAAAAGATAAACATTCCAATTGTTATGCTCAAGTTAGTCTGGCTGCGATAAAATATTAAATAAAAAAATAACATCATTCAAATTGTTATTCTCACTTATAAAAAAGACATCATTCAAATTGTTATGCTCACTTTTTGGGGCGCATTTATGGTCACTTTTTTGGCCAACAACACAAAATCATATAAATCCAATTGTTATGCTCACTTATAAAAAGGACATCATTCAAATTGTTATGCTCACTTTTTGGGGCACATTTATGGTCACTTTTTGGCCAACACAAAATCATATAACTCCACTTGCTGCATGCATATGGTTTGGGACGCGTTTATGGTCAGGGTTTATGGTGACTTTTTCGCCTAACAACGCAAAATCATATAACTCCACTTGCTGCATGCATGCATATGGTTTTTTTTAGAGGCATTGTACGCGCAGATTAAAGCAGGAACAAAGACAAAGAAAACGGTATTTCTGAAATTCACAAAGGAGGGAGCAAAACATCGTGCAGAATATTTAGGCGCTGGAGGGAACAGAACATCGTGCAGAACTTTTGGCTACGAGGTAAGATAGATATTCCTTTCTTTCCCTGTTAAAATTTCGATTTGCTATAATCTATCCCTAACTGTTTTTTGGCTTCGTTTTTCTAATAGCGGTCTTTTATAATTATTTGTAGGTCAGTGGTAACCACCTAGAATAATATTTCTGTGTTTATAACAATTAAAAATAAAAGCAAAACATGGTTTGGTACATCCAGTGCATTAATGTTTACACTCTGAATGTCAGTTATAACCATTTAGAATAATATTAAAATGATATTTCTGGTTTATAACATTAAAAAGAAAATGCAAAACAGGGTTTGGATAATATTTCTTGTTTAAAGTCCCTAAGATAGTTGGTAATCAAATGTGTTGTTAAGGCACTTCATGATGTTAAAGTTACTGGTTCAGAACTTGCGGGGACAAAAGATCCAACCATATTAAAGGTTGATGTGGCTCAGATCAAATACTATCCCAAAAATATTTCTTGTTTATCATTCATAGAGCTGACGAACTATTTATTAACGCCCCATCTGAAAACCAAATCAACTATATAAACCAGAGCCATTAGTACTTGCTTCCTATTCTAACTATATCGTTTTGTCGTCCTTCCTCGCCTTTTTATAGAGCTGTCCTCAACAGTGAATTCATCTCCTATGTATACATGCCCCAACTATGAATATTACAAATTCTTAAAAAAACTCCCAACAAATCGAATAGTTGAATTCCTTATTATATTGTGTGCGTGGGCATAGCTGTTTTTTTTTTATAACCTATCCTTTAGCTTTTTATAATTATTTATGCCAAGGGATGAGAGTAGGTGAATGACTGAGGAAACCCTAACCCTTCAGCCGCAGGCAGCAGACGCTCACAGTCAAAGCTCCTGCGCGGCGCACGCTCTGTAGCAAAACTCAGGCTCGGCCTCTACTGACGCACCATAATGGGAACGGAGGGGGGGGGACAACCCCCCTCATACAACAATATCACTACTAACGACCGATCCGGCAATCGTGCGAAGCGACCAACATTCGAGCCACCCCAGCAAGTATGCGAACAACTTCTGGCCAGAGAACACGGCCTCAGGAAGGAAATGGACACAGAAGCTGAAGCTGGAACCTCCCAGGCAGAGCCACACTGAGGATGGGAACTAGGTAAATGCATACCCCAATTGGAAAAAGCACCAAGATATCTTATTAGCTCAACCAGAGTAGGAGAACACACAGAGTTTATGAAAGAACATGCCCTCATAGGAAAGTTCTTGGGGCTTTGGCCTACAAAACGGGATCTTCACAAATGGATCAAACACTGGTGGAACCCCAAAGGGGACTACGACGTCCAACTCAGCTCCAAGGGCTTTTTTACAATCATCCTATACAACCTAGAGGATAAAGATAGGATATTCGAAAATGGGCCATACTTCTTCAATTCAGCCGAGCAATTCCTACGTTTCTAGACTGAAAGATTCAGCCCCGACAAAGAAGACTTCACCATGGCCCCAGTGTGGATCCGTTTATACTCTTTACCACAAGAGTTCTGGCTGGAGGAGATTCTAATGGGCATAGGGAATACCCTGGGCCAATATGTAAGAGCATAAGAGGCCACCAGACAAAGAAAATACACCTCCTATGCCAGGATCTGCATCTATATGAATATCTCCAAAGCACTCCCCGGCTCAGTAACTCTGGAATAGCAAGCTGAGGACTGGCAACAAACCCTGGACTATGAGCACATTCCCTTTTGCTGCAAGAGATGTCACGAGCACGGGAACCTCTACAGAGATTGCCCCCTCATCAAAACAGTCACCAAAGCAAGTGAGAAAGCACAAAAGGATGGATTCACCACGATGGCGTCAAAGAAGAGAAACCCACCAACGAGACAAATCCAAGGGCAGAAGCAAAATATCGCAACAAGAAACTCCTACGAGATCCTGAATCAACTGCCAGAGGAGGAGGAAATCCAAGATCTGCACAAAAATCCGCAGCAATCACATGAAAATCCTTCAAATCCAACCCCCCCGCCCCAAAGCCAGGAAGCACACACAGAGGATAGGGGAGAAGGAGATGGGGATACCTCAATGCAGCTGGACAAAAGAGATCTCCCAGGCATAGACCTGGAGAAGCTAGAAGAGGCCCTGAATCAAAAAAACCTGCAAACCCTTCCCGAAGAACAATTGCGTAAGGTGCACAAAGTATTTCTCAACTCCTCCGTGGGATCCACAGCACGACTAGGCATAGCCACGGATTCGCACTCCGGCTCGAAGAAAATCCTTCGAGAAAACAAGAGAAGAGGCCGCAAAAAAGTGCAACAACTGATCAGGGAGGCAAGCAACCTCATGATAAACTCTGGACAGATCCACAAGATCTCGGAGGTTTACCTCCAAACACCGCCACCAACCCAATGATGAAAATCCTCACCTGGAACATTAGAGGACTTAATGGTAGGTCCAAACAAAGGACCCTCCGAGAGTGTATAAAAGTTGAGAATCAAGATGTGCTATTATTACAGGAAACCAAATGTGCAGGAGCAGAAGGTGAAACCATCTTTCAGCGAATCTGGTGAGATTGTAACTACATATCAACAGACTCTGGAGGTGCTTCAGGAGGACTGGCCATCCTCTGGAACCCCTCCAGCATCAACATCCACAACCCTTTTTCAACAGTGGGCACAATAACGACACACTTCGAGATCATCGGCTCTAACCAGGAGGGGGACATCACGAATGTTTATGGCCCCCACAGTCAGCAAGATAAAGACAAACTCATGCAGAGGATAGAACTCATCAGAACCCTGGTGACCACTCGCAACTAGATCCTAGGAGGAGACTTCAACATGATCCTTTCGCTAGAGGAAAAAACAGGAGGCACCAAAAAGCTGGAGCAAGACAGTGGTAAGTTCAAAACTCTCATTGATCATCTTAAGTTAGTAGATATAGAAAATAGCAATGGCACCTTCACATGGTCCAATCACAGATCAGGCACCCAACACATAGCCTGCCGACTGGACCGCTTCTTGGTCTCCGAGGAACTAATGGAGTCAGGCTCCCAGCTGGAAAGCCTCATCCTACCAAGAGCTGGCTCAAATCATTGGCTACTAGTCCTTAGCATGAACATTGAAAACACACACAAATTCAAGCCCTTTCGCTTTGAGAAATTCTGGCTTCTTCACCCAGACTTCCAACACCTAGCCAAGGACTGGTGGGCGCAGGCAGAAATAGATCACAGTTCAAGCATGTACAAATTTCAGCAAAGACTCAAGAACTTCAAGCTATTGCTGAAGAAATGGAACAAGAATAGTTTCGGAGACATTTTCCACAGCATTCGAGACATAGAAAGCCAGTTAGAGGCGATTCAGAAAACCTTTATCTCTGGGTCCAGAACTACCGACCTGATGAAAGAGGAGGAGATGCTCCGAGTGCAGCTAGAAGAAAGAAGAAAGCAGGAGGAGATTCTTTGGAAACAAAAATATCGAGTTCAGTGGCTCAAGGAAGGGGAGTGGAACACCAAATTCTTTCACAGGATAGTGATGCACCAACAGCATGTCAACAGGATCACCCACTTAGAAGATGGCCAAGGCAATATAGTCAGAGAGGACTCCAAAATAGAAACAAAGCTAATCAATTTCTATCAGGACCTCCTAACAGAAACCCAAGAGGATAGAAGAGAAGCCATACAAAGAGTCACTAGACACATACCGGCTTTAGTAACCTCAGAGCAAAATGTCGCTCTCACTAGGCCCATCACCCAGGAGGAAGTGGAGCAGGCATTAAAAGACATGCCCCCGGGCAAGGCCCCGGGACCAGATGGGTTCACTACAGACTTTTTCCATCATTATTGGGATCTGATTAAAAGAGACGTATGGGAAGTTATAGAGGAATCGAGAGCTTCTGGCGTGGTTCTTCCATCTCTAAATGCGACCTTTCTTACCTTCATTCCAAAAGAAGAACGAGTCACCAATCCCAAGCACTTCAGACCCATAGCCCTCTGCAATTTTGTCTACAAAATCATCACGAAGGTTATAGCCAACAGGCTGAAACCCATCCTGACACACGTCATCTCCAAGGAATAGGTCGAGTATGTAGAAGGAAGGCAAATTATGGACAGCGTCATTTTGGCGCATGAAGTCATCCACTCTCTTAAAACATCCAAAACCCCGGGTATGTTAATAAAACTAGACCTCTCCAAAGCTTTTGACAGAGCCAGTTGGAAATATCTTAAAGCCATCCTTGACTCCTTTGGCTTCGATCAGGGCTGGGTCAAGTGGATCCTCAACCTCATCTCCTCCACCTTCTTCTCCATCCTAGTCAATGGTGTCCCATCCAGGCCCTTCTCACCTACTCATGGTATCCGTCAAGGGGATCCCCTCTCGCCCTTCCTGTTCGTGCTAATGGCAGAAGTCCTAGGCAGATCCATCATGGCGACACTCACAGATGGCTCCCTCAAAGGTCCACCTCTCCACAATCTTCAGCCAGCCCTCTCCCACAGCCAATTCGTAGATGACACAATCCTTCTCAACTCCCCCTTGGTACGGGAGGCCAATACACTCAACTCCATCCTCTCCGACTTCACGGAAGCCTCCAGCATGTCTCTAAACCTGGATAAGTCCAAGCTCTACTTCTTCAATACTCCTGTCCCTGTTCAAGCCCATATCTCCAGACTCCTAGGTATACCAAGGAGCTCCCTTTCGTCCAACTACCTAGGCATCCCCCTCACGGGCGCTACTGCCAGATCTATCTCCTGGGACAACCTTGTCCTCTGCATTTCCAACAGACTAAGCAATTGGACTCTCAGACCCCTCAATATTGCCTCCCGGCTCGTCCTCCTAAAGTTAGTCTTGCAAGCCCTCCCCACCTATCTCTTCACGGTCCTAGCAGCTCCAAAACATGTTATCAAAGCCATAAAGAACCTGCAATGCAACTTCCTCTGGCACGGTCACCAACCAAACAAGAAGTGGGCCCTGGTGAGCTGGGACAAAACTTGCATGCCAAAAAGTCAAGGAGGATTAGGCCTTCGGGATCCAGGGAAACTTAATCAAGTCATGGGAGCCAAAATCTAGTGGCGTTGGATGAAAGCTCCTACAATGGCCTGGGCACGCATATGGAGGCACAAATATGCCCCACTAATGCATGCCAATCAACTGATCAGGCATAACACCAGAATTCAAGGGTCCAACATCTAGAATACCGCTTGGCAAAACCGCACCCTGATTCAGAACCATGCCTTCTGGGAGGTCAGAGATGGAGAGAGTGCCATGCTCTGGCATGACTCCTAGCAGCAATTCAAACCACCGAATGGAATAGAAGACCTAGCCACCCTTAGAGAGGCCATTGATCCGCACGCCTCCTTAAAGGTCAAGGATATTTGGAAACCTCACGGGCAGCACTTACACTGGCGCCAATGGAAAATATCTCACCAAGACCTTGGAGTCCCTGAAAATCTCAGCTTAGGAAGCTGGCACACCCAAGCTAAACGGTGGAAAATTCCCGCACGAGAAGGGTCGGATGTCTTGTGATGGGGATACTCCACAGCTGGGACCTTCACGATAAAGGAAGCCTACACCATATACAGCCACCCCCAAGGCAAAGATAAAGAGCCCATTTGGAACAAAGTCTGGGACTCTGCTCTCTGGCCTAAGGTTTCCACCTTCTTATGGCTAGTAGTGCACAACAGGGCTCTAACTTGGGACAATCTCAGGAGACGAGGCTTCATCGGGCCCTCCCTCTGTGTGCTATGCTATCAACAAGAAGAAACCAAAGAACATCTCTTCAATGGGTGCCGCTATAGCTAGAGTGTATGGGATCAAAGCGCACAAATCATGCGCAAGTCTGGTCAACACCAGAACAACATCAATGATACAATCAAGCACTGGGACCGCATCTCCTACAAAAGCGTGCTCCTAAACCATATATGGCAGCTCTTACTAGGATTTATCCTCTGGCAGCTCTAGAAGGAAAGAAACAGAAGAATTTTCCACTCACGGGCCTCCCTGCCAGAGGTCACATGGGAGACAATAAGCTCGCTAATCAAGGAAACAATCAGGCGCAACCCCTGGAAAAAGGAGGACCTAAGGTGCACCCCCGAAGAGCAATGTATCCTCCAACATTGGCATCCCATCCCAATTAATCACTCAGCCCTGAGGATCAACAAACCCCCCCAGACCAGCCCAACCACGCGGTCCCCCCCTATGCCCACTTCATCAAAATCAACTTTGATGGAGCAACCGAAGGCAACCCAGGAACATCAGGATGGGGAGCAGCGATCAGAGATTCAGAAGGAAGGATCCTAGGGCTGTTAGCAGGCTTCCTAGGGGAAACGAAAAATAATGTTGCAGAATTAACAGGCTTACTGAGAGGTCTGCAAGCAACAATGGATAAAGACCACTGCAATATAGTACTGGAAGGAGACTCACAGGTCATCATTCATCTAACCACAAAGATTCTAAATGGGAGTCTCCCTTCAAAGATCTCACCAAGCTGGTGACTCTCACGAATGCTAGATGACTTCAAATGCCTCCTTACACCCACTCTCAGCATCATACCTTCCCACGTGAAGCGAGATGCAAATCGAGTAGCAGACTGCCTAGCAAACGAAGCAGTCGAAAGGGAAGCTGATTACTCTTGCTGGGTGGGCCATGCCCAAGAATGCTCAGACATCTTCACAAGGTGCCAAGCCTTAGCTATCAGAGATCTACTCCCCTCGAATGGGGTGACACGAGGGCACCAATGGACACGCGACCGCCGCTGGGACGCCGATTTAATGCATCAACCGATGAGTGCCCTTCGACCATTAATTAAGCAATGGCCTGCACCAGCCACCTCCATTTGATGAGCCCTCTCACGCGAGGGAGATGTACCAGTCGACAGAGCACTCAACACCCAGCCTTAATGGCCTTGGCGGTCATGGTAGCATGGCGTATAATCACAACGATGAATTGCGAAGAGGTGCATTGGCTCCTCGCTGTGTTCACTCCATCCGAGAAGCAATTCCGACCTCCACCAAAGTCTAGGAGAGGAGAGGCCAATCTGACAGGAACTTGGATCCCTTCCAGGGTCTCCACAATGCCAAGGCTCAGAGGGAAACCGTGCAGAGGGGCCGCCTGGTACAGGGCTGAGTCTCGGCGCCAACGCATACGAAAATTTGAGCAAGCACTTGCCTT
>CBVK0100603397.1:0-16851 GCA_900067695.1 Picea abies | reverse complement strand
GAGGTGGCTCTTGTGTCGGGATCAGAACAAAAGATTTAGGATCTTGTGAGGTATTAGGAGGGGGAGGCGTGCGGATGGATTTAGGATTCGGGTCGTGCTTCTATTTTTTTTTCTGTTTGGTTTGCTGCCACTGATCAAGTTCATCCGTCAGGATTTCAGGAGGGGATTTAGGACAGTGTTTCGCAAAATGCCCATACTCATGAAAGATTTTGCATTTGAAGGCCAGTTGTTCATAATCAACTTGCTGCAAGTAATTCCATTTATCCAAGGTGAGGTTAATAGCTTCATCCAAACATTTTTCCAAATCTACTTCTACGCAGATGCATGCACAGGCTTGAAGGCCATCTTTAGGTTCTTCTTGATCTATTTACTTTCCAAGTGTATTTCCTATAGCTCGAATAGTTTTGTTATTCCAACAATGCAGAGGAAGGAAGGGGAGGCAAACCCAAACTGGTATTGCATTAGGAATATCATTCTCAGGATTAAACTCTGAGGTCTAACTATTGAGATACATACCTCTGGATCCCATAAAGTACAGTCCACTTCGGAAGATGAGATCTCTATCTGATTTATTTTCGAAGAGAAAGGCAAAGAAGCCTCTTCCACAAAGAAAATGTGAGAGATTTCCTTTCAGATGCAGTTTCCAGTTCTTGTCAATCTAGATCGCCATAGCCCACGGAGAAGGCCAGATTCCCATAAACTGTCCAATGAGTGCCTGTTCTGCAAATTTCAGGGTGAGGGTTTTGGAGCTTCCTTGGATCTGAACCAAAGGGATCTGATCCAGTTTTTTCACAAACTTTGGAGGAGTTTGTTTGTTCGTCTTAGGCAACGATGCAATAAGGGAGGAAAAATATTCAATGTATTTGAGGGAGATGGAGGGAGAGGAAGCGGGAGGCCCTGATGTCTCTCCAGGAGAGGGGGGCATGCATGCGGGAGAGGGAGGTCAGAGCATGCGTACAGATCCCATCATCAAAAGGTAAGTGGGTTTGGCCCAGTTAAGCTTTGTTCTGCGACTAGACCACATCCTTGCTCGGGTTTGAGCACAATACCTGACCTTCATTGCAAGAACGACTTTACCATCTAGCCACCTCCACCGACCTTTACTCATCAAGAGATTTCTAATGACCATAATCTTGCTCGATTTCAAGTTTTGAGAACAAAATTATGCCCCTTTATAGTTTCTTAAGGGATCTCTCTTTCTTTCCATGTCATGATTCTTATGGAGCTCCACATGTGCCATATGACGTGGATTTTATGGATGATATCTAGATTACACATTTACCTAGTCATTTAGCTCCCTTTTTGGCTTATTACACTGGTGAAATCCCCCCCACTCCAAGAGTCATTTCACACTATCCAAAACTTTCTTATCACACCCAAATATTTTAGGTTTGCAATACATCAGATGATGAACATTTTTTTTATCATGCGAAACACTCTCACTCAGCCAGTACATCTTCCAAAATATTCCTAAATGCACCATTTCATATTCCTGAAAATGTTCCTATTGTGCCACAAAATGTTGAGATTAAGTAAGAACTTAGAGATCTAATATGAGTGAATAAAGGAGAAATTGAAGATGGATCACAAGTTCATAGTCTAAATGTTTTATAATTTTTCTTTTTTTTCAGGTCACTCAAAATAATAGGAAGGGAGATCAACATTTTTGGCCTAAAAACTAGTAAGAATCATTTTGGATTAATGGAATTGTATATTTAGATGTTAACATTGCACAATCTAGTTGCACTAGGAGTATCTGATGGTGCTAAATCCATTTTTTGCATTAAAACTAGCAATTCATCAATCTAAAATTGCAATTTTGGAAAATATTGCTTGACTAGATTATGATAATGGTAAACCAAAAAAGATGAAAATCATAGAACATTTAGGGATGGGTGCACAAAGTTCCTTCCCTTTTCCATTGCAATGGAAAATGCACCTATTGTTTTTAAAAGGAATGCATGTTTACTATAGGAATGAGTACACATTCATGTTTAAATAGCTTCAACATTTGTCGAAGCTCCACACAGACCATTACTACGTGGAAACAAAATATCCACATTATTGTTTTAATACAAAATGACACATGCATTAGAAACTCGTGTGCATTTCTATAGCGTACACATTAAAAATGCATGTAGGTTCCTCTACGTAAAAAATAAAAAAATGTGACAATGTTTCTTTATTTACCCCCTGTAGTGATTTCACCCTAGTTATTCTCCCCAATGAGAGGGTCCTTTTTATAAATAGGCCCAATATCAATGAGGAAAAGTAGGAGGGGCACTAGCATCATTCTCACTTGGAATTTGCAGAGAGGAGCTCTCATGTCCAGGTAGATTTTATTTTAAACTTTATTTTTATATTTGTTAAATTATAAAATTTACATATTTTTTACAAATATTTTGTTATTGTTTAATTGCGGCTATTATTCTTCCAATATGGAGATAAACCCCAATCCAGACCCAAACCCTAATCCCCCATAAGACCTACACATATAAATTAATCAATGTTTTGATGAACTCAAAAACTTAATTGGTGAGCTTAGGAACACTAGAAAGCCATATGGTATTTCATTGGCCACTTCAATTGATAACATTGTTGCTTACATTGGCCATGACCATGGCCAATTATCTAATATATTTGAATATAAGGACTAGATGAGAGAGTACTAATGAACCAACATTAGTAAGGAAGAGGTGAAAAACTTGCATTTAACCGAAGAGATAATTTTTCTTTGCATGAACTAGTGTACATTCTAGCCATAGAAAGACCAATGGATGGATAGGTGGTTTATGTTGTTTGATAAACCTCCTTGTAATAACATGGAAGGTTCCCTTGTATTTTCTTCATAAATTATGGGTCATCATGTCAATTATTTTGACATTGGTGAATTCTAGGTATTGGGTATTGGCTCTTCAGGATCTAAGGCTCATGGGTAAGTTTGTTTCTTTAGACAAGGGAGTTTGTTTAACGTTTGGTATTCTTTCATTATGGCTTGTCTGAGCAATCCCATATTTATGTTAGGTGTAAGGATGATGACTCATAGATATTCCATGTTACTCATCTCAAGTAAGTGGGAAACCCCTAATTTGTTTGATCTCCTCACTTCTTCCTTGTATGCGAGAAATCTCGCCAAGTCGCCTCAAAAAAGTTAATCCGTGTCCAAGAAATATTCTTATTTGACAATTTTGTTATATTTTTACCAATTTCTCCCTTGAGGTTTTGTTGACTCCACCTTGTTGTTTACCTTTGTCTTCCTCTTCTCATTTCACATGGTGATTGGTTTGTGTTTCTTTTAGTGTTTGGTATTCTTGCCTTATGGCTTGTCTTTGAAACCCCATTGTTTTTAGAAGGTGTAAGGATGGTGGCTCATTTATTCCATGCCACTCACCTCAAGGAAGTGGGAAGCCCAAAATTCATTTAACATATTACACTATGTAATGAAAGATACAATGAAAAAACTAAAGTACATGATCTTAAAGTGTGAGACCTCAAGGAAAATCATGTATCATATTCTAGAGCTAACATCATTCTTCATTATATTTGATCTAGAGATTCACAGAGTGTCTCTAAAGTGAATTCAAGCTTGCAAAAAATACTTCATTGCTCACTTACATTGATTACACAAAATTAACATGCATAGGAAACCATGTTTTCTCTAATATATTCATATTATAATAAGGGGTTGATACCATGTTAGAAACCAAGATAAATAAATAAAACACATTAGTAATAAAATATAGACACCAATTTTATAGTAGAGAGGCACTCATTGGGGATAAATCTCCACACCAGCCAAATATTCCATTACATGATTTTACAATGTATTACATTGGCCATGCATTTGTGCTCATGGCCACTCACTAGAATTTTACATTAGTCACACAAGCCTTTAACAATGTAGTATTAGAAACCTTTATATAGTGATTCTAGATCTAACACAATTATCACATTAATTACTAACCAATAGATCACCTTCTAACTATTTCATTAAAGACTAACCAATATGGTGTTTCATCAATGACACTTACTATCCACTAATTCAACAACTCAAAAATCACAAGTCAAGGTTAGATATATAAAACTAACATAAAGGAAACAAGACATAAATGGTGATATATTACATTTACCTTAGTGTTATATTCTAATTCATCTTCCATCAAGATACTTGTAGCATAATAAAGATTGAGAAGGGAATACACAATGCAAACAACCTTGAAGAGACAATGCTTGGAGCATTAATTTATAGATATTCTAGGTACGATTTTCTCCTTTCACACTTTGGTGACACCTTTTCACATCTATAGTTGTGACGTTTGGAACCATGAGTTGCATCAAGAAGGTGTTCATTACTTTGCTTCAAATCATTTGTATACAAAGGGAATAATTGCATACTCTATTATCTTCCTCACATCCATGATTTTTCATGTTTTTGTTGGAACCCAAAGTTTTTTGTAAAGATCATGTACATGCAAAAATGAAGTTCTGTGTGCATTTTAGTTTTTGTGTGCACTCCAACAATTGCACAATAGGTGACATGAGGCGTGATCACTAGTCCATGTTTTTCTAATGCAAAATAGTTCGATTTTTTCCAATGTGTTCCAGTTCGAGTTTTGTGATGCACACCAAAAATTAAGAAGACACCACCTGCACCCTGGAATCAAAAAAATAATATTCAGGAAATATTCACGAATGAATAATTCAGGAAGCACGAGGGATCGTGGATTAGTAAGGAGATGAGATGGCAAGGTATTTGAGACTGTCATGAGTCCAAATAGGCTATGTGGATTGCATGTGGGTGACAGAAGCGTGTGGGAATGGAAGTCATAGGAGCAAGTGGAGTAGAAATGAAAGTGTCAAAGTTCTAGAACAAAGAAGAAGATAAAAGGAACAACAATGACAGAAAAAGAGTTACTTAGTTGGTTGGCTAGTGATTGGTTATTGTTTTCAATGTCTTTGAACTTGCTTTGAGCCTACTTTTTGCAATGTATTTGGTTGTAAGGTTAGTTCTGTAATATCCATAGGTTTTGAGAGAAAACACATGGCACTATGTAATGAGGTATTGAGAAAACATATGAGAGAACATGGCAATGTTGTTGTCAATCGACGAGTTGCTTAATGTATGTCTATAATTGGTTGAGTAAGGATAATAAAATATGTATTTGTTTCTATTCTATGATGTGTTGATCATGTGTCAAATGAATCTATGTGTTGTTGTTATATGTTGTTAGTTTTTAATCTTGGTGCAATGGAATGAATGAATGCCAACCCAAATGGATTCCCATGTAAATAATTCTTCATCACTGACACAAGACAATACGGTCTCTATGATTCTCATGGCATCTAAGGTGAGACCTTATTTAATATATGGCTGAGGATTGATATTTGAATGCCTTGGGGATTTTATTGGTCAACTCTGGATGAACCCTGGATCTTCAACCCCACAACATTAAGAAGGACAAACAAAATCATGAAAAGAGCCAACAAATGGTTCCATTGCCGGGATCTGAAGGTTTTGTATCGAATGATGAAGGAAGAGAATGAGGTAGTATCCATCTCAAGAGGAGATTCAATATTGGTTGACTGTGAAGGAATATGAGTTTGCTCAGCAAAAAACTCAAGGTCTGAAAGTCAATGTGGAATGTGTTGATGAAAAGGAATGGATTGTAACATCCCGCTCTTGCACGCATTGAGCAAGCTTATTCTTTGAGGACACTTGCGTGAAAGTGATTTGGTTATTTATACGACTGGTTTTTTTTATTATGATTATGAGATATTGTGGATCTGATGATGTGCTATTTTTGCTATAATTACATCGACAAGTGCTATTGACTGGGCTCTTTTGAGTGTGCAAGAATCTGGACGTTAGAGGATGCCAATGACATCGATGGATCTCCTTGGAATCCAAATCGAGTCAGGGAGTGGACTATTATGGTTTTAATGTTTTTATATTACAGATGTGATGTATGACTAGATATTATGATGTTGATTGTTATAGCTGACATGTTTCATTGATGGATGCAAGCTAACGATAGATTTCCAACCAGACTCACATTTGGAGTAAAGGGGGCATGCACAACAACTAGAGACATTGAGGGAGAGGTGTGGTAGCAGCCCTGCCACAACCTACTAGCACTCCCACCATGGATCGAACTATAGGTTAACGATTACCTAGTTTGAGAGACCTGCGATGCCGTGAGGGAAGACTATGACAGTCGCTCATGATGATTCTAAGGGGCGCACAATAATGTAGGGTCCTTATTCCTTAGAGGCCCTTAGTCTCCCACAAGATCACCTGATGGAGTATTGACTCCAGGGGTTTGACATCTACCAAATTCAGTGAAGAGGCGAGTGACACCCTTGGAGCAAGTAGTGCGTCTTGAAGGGCACGTGACACAAATTAAAATGAATGCAAGCGAGTGGCACCCTTGGAGCACATAGTGTGTCTTGAAGGGCACGTCGCAGTTTTAACTCAGGTAAGCAAATAAACCTAGTACCTAGAAAACTATGCCTCCTTAGGACCTGGTCGGCCTTAAAATAGATGATGGCATGATTAAAGTTTAATAACTAATTGTTCCCTTAAAAACTTTTTCCCAACCTAGTGAAATTAAAACCTAGTTCTAAGTAGAACATGTGATCAAAGAAAAACTAAATAGACATGTAACACAAAGGGGGTAAATAAAATTCAAACATTATTTATTAAAGTAAAAATTATAATGGAGGATTAAATTATTAAAAGGGTAAATCATTTCTTTTGTCTAAACTTGCTAATTCTGACCTTAGTTAAAAAGAAAAAGGGGAAACTTAAAGATAAATGGAAACTTAAAGAAAAGGGGAAACTTAAAGAAAAAGAGGAATGTCTAACTTAGTAGGGAATCTAGCCTTTGGAACTTTCTATTTGTGAACTCAACTAGGCTTTAAGTAAGGTGTAAGTCATTTAAGAAATGTAAGGGAATAAAGGGACACCGAGGAGCGTTTTTAGGAACGCTTTTAGGTGGGTGAGGGAAATAGGATAATTTAATTAATTAATAAATTGATTTTATGGTGCAACTAAGGGATCGAGTGACAAGTGTATGGGGGAGGTTTATCCTAATTAAATTTAATAAAAAGAATCTAATGAGGGTTTGGGAAAATAATCACTAAAGAAACTTTATAAAAAGGATGGTGGAGGAGGAGTAGGGGTCACGTTTGGTATGTGTAAGGTTACATTGTTGGAATTTATCTTGACTAAACTTTTCTTTTGGGAGTTGGGGATACCCAACTCGGAGAAGGAGTAGTAGCTCGACCTTGCGAGGCGAGTTGGGAAGATAGAATTCTCTGGTATTGTGTGTGATGAGTGTCCTATATGCACTAAAAACACACTAAAAATCCTCAATTAAATTGTCAACCCGGGGTAAGTAAACTTAGAGTTGTTGCAAAATATATGCCAAGGTAGAAGGGCAGGTAGTAGTATAGTCTAACTGTGGAAGTGGCTATCTAAGGGCTAATATATTCAAGCAAATCTATCTAATGAACAAACCCTACTAAGGAATTCAAACTATGTACCCTAAGTAACCTTTGAACAGAGGATCGATGGATAGTTCTAGGAAAACAAATGAAAACCCTACTTAAAGAAAACTAGTTCATTCATAACAATAAGCAAAAGAAAACTATTCATCTACTAAGCAAATAACAACAACAAACTAAGTGTAATTAACCTACTTAAATTCAATAAGAAACTATCCTATGAAAGCAAGTAAATAAACAAGCAACTACACTATCAAAGCAAGAATAGACAAGTAAGAAACTAACCTATTAAAGAAAGTAAACAACTAACTAACCTAGGATAAATTCTATAGCAAGTAAACTAATTAAGACTACCCAATAAGCAACTAACTAAGCTAAGAGGCAAGTGAACTCTATTCTTAAACTAATCTTCACAACTATTTCTAATACAAAAGGAAATCTACTAAATTGAAAGCATTATGAGAATAGAAGCAATTAACAACTAATCTCTATGATAAACAAACTACTCTTTAACCTACCAAAGAAAAAGACTATATATCCTATAAAAGAAAGAAAACTATCTGCTAATCTATGAAAACTCAAACATAGTGTTGATGGTTGTGTGAATGTCTCCTGTGTCTTATAATATCATGATGGCACTTAACAATAAAAGATAATTCAAGAGGGATAAGCTCGATATTGACTTCAATAGCAAAGTGAAAAGTGTGAATTAGGCAATACAGTGAGAACTTAACCATTACAGAAACAACATCAATTATCCTACATATCCATGTGATTTTTAATCATGCATTAATCATCAATAGTTATAAAGAGATTATGAAATTCAATTGCACTCTATATTACGTAAGAAAACTCATAACTAAATTCAATCATTAACTTCAAATTGAAATTGCAACCTAAATCTAGGAAATAAATTGCATGAAGTAAACTAAACTAGTTCTATTTGACAATTCAAATTGCAAAAAGAGAAATGCTTATAAACAAAAATTAAGCATTATTCTAGCATATGACAAGTAAACAAATGAGCAAATTAAGTAACAACTAGATAATAAAAAACTAAATATTAATTGAGTAAGCAATCTACAAATAACAACTAAAGCTAACACTATCCATCCATCGAAGCCTTGTTAAAGAAAGCATGAATTAAAATTCTGTTCTTAAAACTCTGTTTTAAACTTCTATTTTAAACTTGATTTTAAACTCTATTTCAACATAAAGAAATCCTAATCTATCATCTAATCACACAGGGGGTTAGTGCCTAAGATTGCAAGCTTGCTTATATCATCTACAAAGTCATTGCATATTAACAAGATCCTTCATATTAACCTGCAAAACTAAATTAAACCAATTAAACCATAAACAACAAGTTATATAACAAAACAGTAAAATAACAATTCATATACAGAAAATAGAATAAAAAGACATCTATGCTACTCAAACCACAAGAAAACTCATAGAATAGTTACCCAGATTGCTGGTGGACCACCCAGCAAGTTGTGGTCACTCCTCATATGCACACCACAAACTCAACAAAGAGATTTCACCATTAAAACTTAAAAACGCAAGTTTTACACAGTCTGGCAAAACAAAAAATGGAAAAATAGAGCTAAAATCGTTTTTGTCTCTAACACACAAGTTATTAACTTTTGTCTTTCCACTGAGGTGCTATTTATAAGCTTTACAAATCGAGAGGTCAACCACCAGAGGGTCGAACCTCTTCTAAAAATAGTAAATTACATTTAATGATGCCCTAACTGCCGAAATGAAGTGAGTCAATAATCACCCAACATGACAACCCAAATCGAGTTGTCAAGAGTTCAGTAGCTGGAGGGTATGAGCACGAGAAAAACCCATGTCTCTGATTCACCCATCACTGGCTTCCAATACCATAAATGCCAAATCGCCCATCATTTTTGTGCAGGATGGAGTGCCGGATGGAGTACCAGAGTGAGTTCCAGATGGAGTACCGAATTGAGTGCCGGAACCAAAAACAGGCTGTGATTTTGCCCTGTGACACCAAAAAATGAGAATAAGATTCCTGGAAACATAAAATCATACTGAATTATACTCAAGATCATCATAAAACATGAATTATGCATACCTGGTGTGGATCATAGCATTTTGACACAAAATCTCTTCAAAAACTTCTCCAAAACATGAAAACGCATATATACATTCAACAACAGTATCTAATTAATGCCATAAAATCAATCATATCTCAAGCCCAACATTACCCCCACACTTATGATTTTGTAGGTCCCACTGCAAACACAAAGAAATTACCCCTCATGACTAATCTTGCTGAGGAGGATTAGCTTTAGAAGCTTCTCCTTCTTGCTGTGAAGACTTTTCCTTGTGCCTCTTGTGTTGCTTCAGTTGTGCTTTGAGGCTGCGGTTGGATTTGGTCATCTCATCAACCAACCGTTGAAGGGATTTTACCTTTGCTTGGAGGACTGCATTGTCATGATGAAGATGTGTGTCTATTGTCTTCCTTTCTTCCAACTGTTGAAGCAGCTGAGAATTCTCTTTTTGTAGCTTCTCAATGGCTGGGGAAAAATCATTTATTTCGGAGGAAGGCTTAGATCCTTTGAAATATGTGGACAATCTATCATTCTTAGGATCTAGTGTAGGCATGGGTGAAGTAGGGGGTTGATAAGGAGAGGTAGGTTCTGATTTTGTGTTTCTTTGTAGCTCTAATCCATCCACAAAAACTTCCCTAAGTCTCTTGTGATGGATCTCAATATTGGAGGACACTTCGATAGGGTATGAAGCAGGTATGGGTTTTGCATAAGGTTTTTCTCTTGTGCTCTGGGTACTCTTTTGAAAGGGAATTTTGTCAAATCGGTTGGATTCTTTCCTATTTGTGGGAACTATAAGAAAGGATTGTTGAATCACTTCTTGGAGATTTTTAGGTGTGGGATCAAGAAATATTGAAGGCATCTGAAGGTTAGCAATAGGATTATTTTGATATTTACTCTTGGTCTTTTTACTCGATGAGGATGCATGGGCATCAACAAGCTTTTTGAATTGGTCCGGTAAAGAAATGGTTTGTGCAGGGGGGTTTGGAGTCCTTGGAGAGAGGGGCTTGGATGGAGAGATGGTCCTTAGGCCAAGTGGATTTTTTCCAGTCTTAATTGTCAAGGGAGGGTTTGCAAATTGATGGATGAATGCATCCCAAGTTTTCCTCTGTTTCTCTAATTCGGATAGAACAAGGAGTTTGATTAATACATGGTGAAAGAGGCTGTTGTGGGGGTTAGTTACGTTCTTCCTCACTTGAGAGGACATCTTCTCCAAGCTCTTTAAAAAGTAGAAGGGAAAATTCAAAGGTTTGTTGAACTGAAAATGAGCTAGCAATCTGAAATGACAGGCTTTGAAAGTGAAATATCTACCTTTGCATGTGATCAACCTAGTGATGACGATGAGAGGGTTGATCAATTCATCATTTATCCATTCCTTAGAATATCCTTTTTCTCTTGGGATGTTCTGGAATTCGGTCTTAAAAACCCTGTTATAACTTGAGCACAGCAGCTGGTGGTTTTTGAACCATCTATCTCCCATTCTTGGAATCTTCATGGCTGCAACAATGGACTCTTCTGAGACCCCAAAGGTAAGATACCCCACACGCACTGTCTTCCCATTGAAACCGAGGGAAAATTGCATGGATATGCCATCATCGTGGCCTTGCAAGTGGGATAAGAATGGCCCCCAGCATGCGTGCAAAAACACCTCTCTAGAATGTGCAAACTCAGGAATGGCGAAAAGATATGCATAGGAAGAGGGTTCATACCTCTTGGGCATTGTGTGAAGATATAAACATAGGAGAAATTCACCAAGAGAGGGTGCGATAAGGCCAATGAATGTCACGAATCGAGCAAGGGCCGAGCACAATTTGAATAAGGGAAGGAATAACAAAGGTTGTCTGCATTTTCTAAGACAGGGGCAATGCAAATGGCATAGGTGAATTTGGATAATAGGTAACCCCAACCCATTTTTGAATGTGCCTAGGGTGGAATTGGTTGCATACATGCATGCACAAGTTTCCATGTGTGAGCAATTTCGAATTCAAAGGAACTGTTTTTGGGGAAAGCTTAATGATGCACAGTTAGATCAATGTCCAAGTCTTTTGACTTGAACATTTGATCATGAACATGTCTAAAGTTTTCATCCTCACTCTTAATTGCTTGCAACCAATTCAATTAAATGTCATTGATTCCTAGTTACCTGGAATTGTGGACAATTACTAGTGTGTAAATTCATATGGCACTTCGTTCGGAACCTCATACGACACTTCATACGACACCTCATATGACACTTCATACGGCACCTCATATGACACTTCATACGACACCTCTGTGTTAAATACATTTTTACCTCCTGTAATGGATAGCCTGCAATATTGAAATGTTTTTTACAATCACAGTGGTTAAGAGCAGAGGCAAAATGCTCCCTTGTTGTTGATTTTTCCACTATGCTCACTCAATCCTCTTGCATAGGACATGTAATGTCAAACCTACAATGAACAACTTATAGCAAGCATAGGACATGTAATTTCAAACCTATAATGAATAGTTTGTAACAAAAAATAAACTGATAAAGTGGTATGTTAAGTATATGTTCAACAATTTATAGAACACAGGAGTTTAGCACTTCAAAAATGACTATTGATGTAATAACCTGTATCATGAAAATAATACAAAAATTCTTACAAATATTTATTTCTCTAGGAAATGATCATTTTTCAACTCATGAACCCCTCCCCCACACCTAAGTATTGTGACACCTCACAATCAAAAGTATAGGAAACCAGTCAGTTCCCCCAATAGATGAAGATTTATAGTATGTCAAGTGTAAAGCTAAATTTCACAGATTGGTCTAACAAGACGATTAGAAGATGGCCCTACCTATAGGATAAGAGATCCTATATATAGATAAGAAGAGGTAGGAAA
Organism: Picea abies; assembly: GCA_900067695.1. NCBI lineage: Eukaryota > Viridiplantae > Streptophyta > Pinopsida > Pinales > Pinaceae > Picea > Picea abies. The sequence continues at coordinate 4,399 of CBVK0100603397.1, read as the reverse complement.
GAGAGTTTCAAGATAGTCTCAGAGTTAGTTCCCAATGGCAAGTTTATGGAGTTAATTAACCTTAGCTTAACCATACATACTTCATGTTAGCTTTGTCTACAAGCAATGTCGTACATCAGGACAAGTTTATTATTTATTATTTGTTTTTTTGTCAGATTACCATCCTCGCTAGGTAGAATGCCCCACTGCCAGCAAGCTTGTTCAGTACTCTAACGGGTTTACCTAGTCATACCACAGGCCGATACCCACTGCCAGTAGACCTGTTCAGTATCTCGGTGGGTTAGCCTCTTACACCCTCAGAGACTGGCCCTCCATATTTTAATATTTTATTATAAGATTGCTTTATGCAAGAAGATGGAGGGACAACTCTGAAAACAATTTTTTCTTTCTTTTTTCAATTGGGATGGTATTTATGTTAGAGGATGACTTTCCGTTATATTACTTAGTGATTGTCCCGATGTAAGGGGTACTTAAGCGGAGGTGGCCTATCTAAAGATATGATATAATCAAACTATTTAGTGTGTATTGGATGGTACCATTGAGAAAGAACAGAAAGGTATCTCTAGGCTCAAATCACTTTCTTCTTTTGTAGTTATTGTGATGTTTCCATGACTAACTGCTAATTAGACCTCCTTGTTACTCTTTAATAAAGACACTTTACTCACTTACTCAGGTTTCTTGGAAAAAACTGTACGAGAGACCTCTAAGATTAATGGTTATGTTATCACTTCCTTATACAGTGGTGAAGAGTTTCAAGAGCAACTACTTTGTAATGCCTTAAGAAAATAATTTTTTTTCAAAAATATGGCTAATTACAGTAAGTCAATATTCATTTGATGCTTAACAGACAACAAAATTAAAGTGTAACAATGTTTTGAAGAAAAATTCTTCTGTTATATTTCCTTGAAACTGTCTACTCCTGGTGAAATAAATACTTACAAAAATTTCTAGAATTGCTTTATTAACAAAATTAAAAAACTATTTACATATGTACAGTAGAAAATTTAGAAAAAATTTCAAGAACAAGGGGGGACTTCTCCATCTACTAAGGCCAATTCCTTGTTAGTTTACATGACTTGTAGAAAATCCTCTTTGGAAATGGGTTTATGATAAAATTTAAGTCGGTGTCCATTTACTACAAAGGAGACTTGTCCATCGTCAATTGTTTTGATTTTTACAACTCCATTGTCATATAAAGTGTCTATCTCATAAGAGCCCAACCATCGGGTGGTGAGTTTTCCTTTGAAGGTTTTGAATCGAGAGTCAAAAAACAAAGCCCAATCACTAGGTTGGAAGTGTTTCTTTTTAATAAACTTGTCATGCTAGTCTCTCTTCTGGTTTTGGACTAATATTGTTCGTTGGATGGCATATTGCCTGATCTCATCCAACTCATTCAATTGTAGGGCTCATTTCTTCTGAGCCTCATCCAAGTTCAATCCCAATTCTGCAGCAATACGAAAGGTCCTTACTTGGAATTCTATTGGTAGAAGTACTTGTTTCCCGTACACTAGCTCATAAGGGGTATGCCCAATTGTATTTCTCCAGGTGTTCTTGTATGCCCACAAAGCCTCTGGAAGCCTATCAGCCCAATCCCAGAGATGTAATTGAACAGTCTTGGTCAAGATAGCTTCCAGGACCTTTTTTGTAGATTCTACCTTACCATTAGCTTGTGGGTGGTATGGAGAAAATTCACAGTGTTTAATCCCATATTTCTCTGTAATATCTCTCATCGGATTGGAATTGAATAGAGTGCCTTGGTCTGTAACAATTTCATGAGGGACACCAAAGCAGGTAAAGATGTCTTCATAGATGAATTCGACAACAGAATCTTCTGTAACCCTGAATAGGGATTTTGCCTCTACCCGCTTGGTGACATAGTCTGTACAAGCCAAAATATAGTTATTTTTATGGGACATGGGTGAAATTCATCCTACAATGTCAAGGGCCCTGTAACATACCCTGAACACCAACATGCTAGGGGATGCCACTACTCAGACACTTAAATTAGTTCTGACAACGGGTTGTAACGCACCCAGTATTTCACCGAGCTATGTCACATAACTTTTTCTCTTTTATGTACATCTATACACACACAAACAAATATACATATTGACTGCATGAAATTAAACATATACATACAATTCTCTAGTGGAAGATTCTTATATAAATCATAAATAAATAGTTGCATTTTGTAAATATACGATTATAGATTGAATTAACAACAAACACAGACATGCAGCATGTACAATGTATACCCTCAAACATATGGACAACTATGCTCACACAAACCATAAAATCCATAAAATAACACATAGATGACAATGCAACATATAAAATCATCACATAATCGATACTTATCTTAGTGAGAATGTCACCAACTGCGTGAAGACTGTCCACGAACCTCCCAGCCTTAGACTACATTATTCATCACTCTCAACAGTGAGTCACCCCCGAGCTTGGACTAGACTCCAACCAGGAAAGGGATTACTAACCAGGATATAGGTTCATGGTCAACCGAAAAGACTCCCTCTTAGGTGTTCACTCAACCACAACCTACAGCCTCTCCTTCCCCACATGCCTGTCCCACCCATGGAAGTGTGCCCCTTCTCTGCTCAACAATCCTTTGACTGCTCCACTTCCCTTCCAGGGATTCAACAACAGGTTGGATCGAAAGTCTTAGAGAACTATAGCCATAGTTTATCACCTTCAGGAATCGATCCTCATCAATTATCCCACTTAGAGAATTTCTCACGGGCCTGACAACCCGCCTCTTCAATTTCTCTCCCAAGCTGACAGGAACACCAACAGGAATGGTTATCACTCTGGTCTGGGTACGGTTGTAGGAAAACACATGGTAGCTCAGGTATTCATAGAATGTATTATGGAAACTGGTTCTCAGGTTGCAAGAAAAATGGTAAGGTTTCCCCCCCTCTACAATGGTTGATTCCCCCAAAGGAACTAAGTCTCGACAATAAGTATGCATGTCTCCAAATTGACACTTGTCATGTTGGAAGCTTCTCTCATACACTTGTCCCTTACTTTAGGACTTAGGATAAATTACTTATCTGTACTTTATGTTTTTAAATAAATATTAATATAATATTCCTTTTCGGCTTTAAGCTCTCTAGCTTAGCCCTATTCTTAACTTTAGGCCCTCCCTTTCCCGATTTGGTTGGAATCTAGTACCCCTTCTCTTTTATCGTGGTCAGTCTGTGTGCAACGATGTATTTTATATTAATCATGAAGCATATACAAAATAGGTGCACTAGCCTTTAACATCTAGGCGCTCTGTCCTAATTCCAAAACATAAGCATTACAGCTTATAATACTACCTCACTAGCCTATTACGCATATCATATACATAAAGGTTCGCTGACCTTAATATTGCGCACACTTTAGTTACTGCGCACGATATCTACTGACCTTAATATTGTGCACACTTTAGTTACTACGCACAGTATCTGCTGACTTCAAGGTTGTGCATGCTTTAGTTATTGTGCGTGATATCCAGAATGTGCACATTACATCACTTTATTGTGCAGTATATGTGCGCACCATGCCATGGAAGGTGTATTACAAAAATGATGTCGAAACAACTCACTAGCTTAATATACTCAGATTATATTTACATTTGGGATCTGTCGAGGGACATTACAATCCCCTCCCCTTATTTATGCACTGTCCCCAGTGCATCATGTACCGATATACAACAGAATTTTCAAAATTTTTCAAAAAGATGCGGGTACTCTGCCCGCATTGCATCCTCATGCTCCCAAGTAGCATCTTTAGGTTCGTACCAGGTCCATTGGACCTTTACAATCCCTATGGCTTGCTTCCGAAGTTGTTTGATTTTCTGATCCAAAATGCGCATCGGGTGCACTTGGAAAGCGCCTTCTTGCTCCACCTAAATAACATTCCAATCAATAACATGATTAGCATCCGATATGTATTTCTTTAGAAATGATACATGGAATACATTATGAATAGAGATAGATGCAGGAAATGCAATCATATAAGCAACTGGACCAATCCTCTCTAGAATTTCAAATGGTCCACAAAATCTAGCTGCCAACTTGGCACAACTTCCCAGCTTCAAGGAACTCCTGTTAGCTTTCACTTTCAAGAAAACATGGTCACCCACTTCGAATTCTTTGTGGATTCTGTTTTTATTTGCATAACTTTTCTATATGTCTTGGGCAACTTTCAAATTCTGCTTAATTTTTAACATTTGGTCCTCCATCTCCTTGAGAAACTCTGGCCCGACTACTGTTCTATCAGCTGGGCTATGTTGGAAGATTGGTTGTTGTCATTGATGTCAACCCTAGTTATGGGTTTTGGACTGCAAGATTGATGAAGGTATTTGGACATGAAGGAAAATGCACATGTAGATACAACACCC
>CBVK0100603396.1:0-16851 GCA_900067695.1 Picea abies | reverse complement strand
AAGGTATCCAAATCTCAACAACTTTTACTTTATTTTTATTATTCTTTTATTAGTTCACTTTATTAATTAATTGGCCTTTTTGCCTCTAAAAAGTGATTTATTCATCCCCATGGCTTCTCCGGCCACTGAAAGTCACTTCTCATCATCTAATCCTGTAGTGCTCTTCCTCCCGATTCCGATGAGCTATTACACTAAGAGGTGTCTCCAAGTATTATGTCCAAAATGACCTTAGTGAAATTAATTAAAATATGACTCATAATAACTTAAAATTACGGAAATCGTCGGAATGCAACGGAACCAAAGCCAAGCTGTGCGGAATGGATCCTGATGAAGAGATATGATGAACGATGCAAGTCGGGCCCAATAAAACCCCTCATTTACTCCTGAACTCGCTGTCACCCCCATCTGGCTACTCTGGTAGGCATAACACTCTGTGATATAATGATGTCCAAAAATGGGGACATTACAAGTGAGAAGCTGTACATTGTCTCACTCATCTGGTATCTGCTCTGCTGGCACTGGATGATCTGCCTGTCACCTAGCATTGTCAGGTTCTGAGGTAGGCTGGAGAAAAGACATCAGTCTGACAGGGCGCGGTCTGGAAGAAACCTGCTAGGACATAAGAAAAAGAGATCTGACAGAGAGTCATACACCTTTATGCCATAACAATAGCTGGCTAAGACTGGGCAGAATTGAGTACCATACAGCTGTGCATCATCACAAGACTGATTAGTATTACGCTATGCTACAACTATAAATTCCCTATTTGCAGAGATTTCTGTTTCATGTAAATGGTTTTTGCAAATAACTGATATCTGTTCTAACTTCTCACAATCTACTGCAGTGGATAGACTGGATAGATTACTTCTATCATGATAGCTATTGGGCCAGGATTAAGTGTATAGTTATCATATGTGCTGACATTTAAGTTAATTGTTTTTCTGTGACATGTATTTTAAATAGGATTATAACTGACACAGTAATTAAAGAAGTTTGATTTTCTGTACTGAAATATCAGCTGTACACAACTGATAGACTTTCCTTGAAAGGAGCAAACTATGATCAAAATCAACATGTTTCATAGATACCCTTAAGTTTAATTTATACTAAACATTATTTCTGTATTGCCTAAAATGAAACACTTTTAGTAGTCATATATAGTTAATGTTGTGGATCGATCTTGTAATTCTGTTTAGATCATATGCATATTGTTGTTAGAAACATTTTAAGGATCATCAGTGTATACTATTACTGCATGACAAGTTGTCGATAACACAATATAAGTTTAAGTCTCCTAACTGATGATGTATGAAGAATAAATATTTATGGTAAGATGCATTTCTAAGGAGATATTAGATTGCGCCCCAGACTATTCAGATCATCCAGATTACTTGTGAGAGACTATGAAACTTGTATGTCTCTTGTCCAGTAAGGTAACATTTTCTCTTAATCAGGAACATCTTGTTTCACAGAAAAGAAGATATGTATGAATGGATAGACATATTTAATGTGTGCCTCATCCTTGTTTATCAGGACGTTCACTCAAGTTAGTACCCAATGGCAAGATACTGATTCAATGAGGGAGGACTTGGATGACTTGCAGGTGGAACTCTTATTTCTTTTCTAAAATTCATCGGATGACTCAATGTGCAAGCTGTGATTGTTGTTATCAGATATTCTCAATATTCTGGTTTTCATGTCTGTTTATGAAAGTCTTTTAATGTGTGGAGAACTGAACTCATGGATATCCCTTGTAGATTCTTAGGTCCTTAAATTGTTGTTCCTGATGATTATTCCAATGGGTTTTAACTTGTTATTATTGATTCCTGCTATCTTGGAAATGGCTATTCTAAATAGTTTGTAGCTGGGCAAAAACGTAGATATTCTTTAGTCCATTATTAGTTTGTAATTTTGCTAAAACATTACATACAGATATTTTTGAGTACAAGATGGGCCATTCTACTCAACATACAGGTGGAGCTTTTTCGAGTGAACAAGTATCCTATATGGAATTTAATTTGAATATATTATTTTCTATTTAAGCCAGTCTTTTGTCTATTTTTTGGAGATATTCAGTATTATTAAAATTTTTTAATTTGCAATCTTGACTCCAAGAAGCGTTGAAGACATACTTCAGGTGCTTATCGTTTTTTGCGTAGATTTATTGGAGTCAGATTCTGCTCTGTTATTCTCAGAGCGCCATGCTCTTCTGAGAGTGCTGCCTGTACTTGTGGTTTTAGCAACATCATCAGAAAAGGAGGGGGACACCATATTTAAAAAAGTTAAAATAAATCGTCTCATCAACATATTCAAGGTAAGTCAAAACGGATTAACATTTAATTTGAGAGTTTCAGTTGTGCACCACGTACAGTTCCATGTGTATGTTTCTCTGTATAGTAGAAAATTTGCATCTTTTCATGATTAGGACTGATTGAATGTGTACTATATCATTCATGCTCCAGTGAAATAAGTTAAAGCATCAGATCAATATCTTCTTTAAGCCCTTGCGAAATTATCCATACTTACAGTGTTTTATTGACAAGTTTATATCACCCTTTTGCCCATTCCATGTTTTGTCTACCTTGTAATGTCCCTGAACTGCTGCAGCCCTTAGATAAGAAAACACGGCATTTGTATAATCTAATAATTTGTTTTCGCAAGAACATTGTACATTGCTGTATCTGGACACTTGGTCTGTGAAATCATTTTCTTTACTGGTAATGGCTATAAATGTTTATGGTTGTACCGGAGTTTAATTTTCCTCATCTTCTATGTAACCAAAACTTCCAACTTGGAATTTGTTTCGATACGTGAAAAACTTCAGAAATGTTACAAAAACACTTGGGAAACTTCTAGGAAATGTTTTCTGGAAGTTTCTTGTATGAATCATCTGGGATACATTTTTCAAATGATTCTTGGCAGACGTGTAGGGAAATGTCGTTTTTGTACTGTAAAATTTTTAGTTCATATTAAAATTAGGCATGGGTGAGATTGCAGCATGACAACTTGGAGGCAAACAGACAGAAAGAGACAATCAAGAAAGCAATAGAACAGTTATAAATGAAATTGTGAAAGATTCTGACTATACATTTATATTGTTATGGTCCTAAATAAGATGACTACTGTAAATCTAGAATTGGTTTTATGCATCTTTAATGTCTTAATTTTTAAACGATAGCTAAGATCACATAAATTGAAGAGATGTTATGGTGAGAAATGCAGGTCAACTTGAGGTTTGTCTCTAATGATAGCTTAGCCCAGGTTCAATCTCCTGCGATTAATAATGTCAATCTGGAGACTGCCAATCATGCTGAAGTTAAATATTTGTATCAGTTCATACCTAGGTTAGGTTTGGTTTCGGTTGAAGAGGCCACCGTACCCATGGTTGTGGAGGACCACGCTGTTGATCGTTTCTTTATAGATTGTGGTCGAGGGGTAAGCACCATTCATGTTACGAGAAACTGTGCAGCTCAACCTTTCATGGCTGCTAAATCTGTCTTAACAGATCCTACAGGTGGGTCCTCTCAAGAGTGTAGGGCTGCAAGTTGATACAGTCTAGTCTCAGATGACCAATGGGGTTTTTGTTTTGCCCTCAAACATGGAGTTACCACCCAATGAGTTGCCTAGTGTGGAATTTCTTCAAACCCAGTTCACTAAACCAATTAATTTTTCTTTTTAACTGATTATACCAGGTTTTCTTCCACAAATAAATAACAGCAAAAGATCACAGCAATCACATCACATGTACACAAGTATTTTTGGACAATCGTCTCTGGAAAACTCCCGGAGGGAAAACCAGTGCAGCAGATTTGGATTTTATTATTATTGAGCAGGAAAATATAGAAATCTTTTACAATAAAATCGGCTAAGCAAAATACCAAGAAGAACCTCCTCAACAAATATACGACCCCTTCTGCAAATCCTTCTGATCCAAATCGTGCCAGAAGACGCCCCTGCGTGAGCCTCTGCATAACTGTACAGCTTCCTGCGTGGGTATTGCATCACCTAGTACGGCGGCTCTCAGATCTGTAGGAAATGACCTCTGCAATGCTGAAGATGTGTGCCAATCTCAGCGAAGAGTCCTCTGTCTCCCTGCAAACTCTCTCTCCAAGCCCTCAAGCAATTCTCGTCTCTCTCTTCAGAAAAACCCCTCTCGTGCATAATGCGCCTCTCTCCAAGTCGATTTCTCTTTTACTCAATGAGCAAGTGAGAAACCCTATCTCCAAAAGGATGGAGGGCCAAGATTGATCCTCACACACCTTATGAGATCAATGGTCAAGATTAAAAGACCACAACTTAAATTATTTCTCACTTTAACTTTATAAAAAGTGTTCATTAAGTCAACATTAAAATATAACCCATTTAATGTACTTTTTCCTAAGTACAAATTTAAGAAAAAAGATTAACCCATCAACTTGGCTAAGTTTCATTGTCCTCTTCCATGCTAGGACGCTACGCATGGTGAATACCTTCCTTGCTATCCAATCACAACACTCCCTCTTAGCGAGGAAGGGATTCTTCCTCAACCCCATTTGATCTCTGAACTTCATAAACTTCTGTTTGCTCAGTGCCTTGGTAAAAATATCTGCCATTTGCTCATCAGTTTGTATGTAGTCTAGCCCCACGACTCCTCTCTGTACAAAATCTCGGATGAAGTGGTACCTGATGTCAATGTGCCTGCTATGATCATGAAACACCGGATTCTTAGAGAGCTTGATGCAACTCTGATTGTCACAGTGAATCACAGTAGCTTCTAGCTCCTGCTTGAACAATCCCAAGAGTAGCTTCCTAAGCCACAGTGCCTCACATGCTGCCAAACTAGCAGCCATGTACTCCGCCTCAGCAGAGCTCATTGCCACTGATTTTTGCTTCCTGCTGAACCAGGAAATGATGCTCGATCCAATGCTGAAGCAACAACCCGAAGTACCCTTTCTGTCCTCTGCACATCCTTGCCAATCAACGTTTGTAAAGCCTGCCAATCTCACTCCACCACTATGCTCATGTAACAACCCGTACTCCACTGTACTTTTGAGGTAGCAAAGCATATGCTTCACAACTATCCAATGTACTCTCCGAGGGTCCAGCATGAACTGACTAAGAGTTTACTACAAAGCTGATATCTAGCTGAGTTTTGACCAGATACATGAGCGATCCAATCAACTGATGATAGACAGTGGGGTCTATTGTCTTGGAATCTGATGCATCAATTTTCCTCTAGTTCGTGATTAGAGGCGTGGACATGGACCTACAATCTCATTTTGAACGTATGCAAGATCTCCACTATATACTTCCTCTGTCCCAAGAAGAAGTGCCCATCCTGCTGCCAGACCTCCAGACCAAGGAAGTAATGCATCAACCCAAGGTCTTTCATCTCAAACTCAACTGCAAGGTTGGCCTTGTAGTCAACTATCTGCTGCTCATCCCCCGTCAGAAATAGGTCATCTACATATAACACCAGTATGAGAGGCACATCCCTTGCAAGAAAATACAGGTTCGGATCAGGTTCGCTCCGCTGGAAACTCATCTCCCTTAAGTAATTGTCTATCCTCGAGTACCATGCTGGAGGTGCCTGCTTGAGCCCATACAAGGCTCTCCTTAGTCTACACACATGCGTCTCTCTGTTGCCTACCTCAAATCCCTCTGGCTGCTCAAGATATACCTCTTTTTAAACAACACCATTAAGGAAAGCGGTCTTCACGTCCATTTGGTGAACGTGCTAGCCATTCTCTGTTGCCAACGATATGACTGCTCGGATCGAGGAATACCTGGCCACCGGGGCGAAAGTCTCCTCATAGTCAACTACCTCTCGTTGTGAAAACTTCTTGGCCAAGAAGCGAGCTTTGTACTTGTCCACGCTTCCATCTGTTGCATGCTTGACCTTGTAGATCCACTTGGATCCAACCACCTTCTTTCTTTCTAGCCTGGGCACCACCTCCCATACACCATTCTTCATAATGGAGGCATATTCCTCCATCATGGCCTCCTGCCACACTCCATGCTGTGTAACTTGCTCATAGCTAGAAGGCTCAACATAAATGAGCCAAGTCATCAATGCAACATACCCAAATCTCTCTGGTGGTTTACTTCCTCTGAAGTCTCTCTTTGGAATCCCTGCCAACCTAGAATCATTGATTGTGGACTTATACCACTTAATTCATGGCCTAGTGTCCTGCTCCTGTGGAAATGAATCACACTGCTCCTCCTCCTCATCTAGCTCCTGATGATCCTGTCCAACAGTCTCTCTCTGAACATCTGTACCTGATCCTGTACCCTGTGTTTGCTGCTGTGATCCTATGCTCTGACCCTGTGGCTCCTCTATCTTGACCCCGACTCCTGTCCTTGTTGGATCTCTATACTTGCTGGCAAGTCTTTGGACTTACTCAATCCACGCTCCTCCTTGAACTGTACATCCCTATACAAAATGATCTTCCTGCGTGTTGGCACATAAATCCTGTAGGTCTTGGAAGCCTCGCTGTAACCAACAAACAACTCCTTAACTACAGTGGAGTCCAACTTTGTCCTCTTCTCAGAAGGGATATGGTAGTAACATACGTTGCCGTTGGATGTGAAGATGACTCACATTTGGTTTGGTACCTGTGAATACCTCCTCAGGTGTCAATCTCCACAGAATTGTGTGGGGACTCTTATTTTACAAATATACTGCAACACTGCTTGCCTCTGCCAATAAGAACAATGGCAATCCCTGATCATGTATCATAGCCCGTGTTGCTCCTATTATAGTCCCGTTCTTCCTCTCGGGCACTCCATTCTGCTGAGGATTGTAAGGAACAGTGAGTTCCTTCTTAATCCCCGCTGCTGCGCAATAATCCTCAAACTCCTTGGAGTTATACTCACCCCCATTGTCAAATCTCAAAATCCGAATTTGCCTGCCAGTCTATTTCTCGACCAAAGTCCTAAATTCTTGAAACCTGCCGAAGACCTCATCCTTTGTCTTCGGAAAGTAGATCCATGTCTTCCTAGAGTAGTCATCAATAAACAAGATCAAATACTTGGAGCCTCCTACTGACTCCACACTCATCGGACCACATACATCTGAATGTATTAGATCCAACATTCCCCTGAGTCCCTTGAACCTGTGCTCACTCGGTTGAAATGGTTTCCAGGCATATTTTCCCAATGCACAACCCTTGCAAGGATCATGCCTCTTTGCTTTGATCTTAGGCAATCCAGTGACTGCCTGTGTCAGGTGTCCTAGCGCACCAAAGTGTAAGTGCGCCATCCTCCTGTGCCACAACTCACCCATATCTGTGGTTGTACTGGCCAATGCTCTCCCTCGCTGAAACTGTAGTTTGTACACCTTCTCTTCTTGAACTCCAATCATCATGTTCGTCTTCTCGCTTGACCCTGCTGGCCTAACGAACACCCCTCCCTTACAGAAGCTGACCTCATACCCTTTATCCTCTAGATTAGAGATCGAGATGAGGTTCTTAGTCAACCCCGAAACATATAGTACGTCAACAAACCAGAGTGGTTTACTCGACTCCCCCTGAAGCGAGACTGTGCCAACCCCTTGCGCCTTGTAGCGCCTGTCATCTCCAAGCTCTATAACCAGATTCACGCCTCTCTCCTGTAGCCTAGTAAAATACTCCTTGCGCCTTGTAATATGACAAGATGCTCCGCTGTCAACAAACCAGATGTCTGAGACTACTGCACTAGACATACAGGCTATGAAGCAAAAATCCTCTTCAAAGCTCTTGGCAAACTCGTCTACTGCTGCAGAAGTTGCCATCTACGGTTGGTTCTTCTTCTTCTTCTCCAGACACTGTGAGGCAAAATGTCCCATCTTGTGACACTGGAAACATTTGACTTTAGAAAAGTCGATGTTCTTCTTCTTCCTACCTTTCTTCTTCTTGCCTTTTCCTTTGCTCGCAAGAGCTAAGCCTTCTTCATCCACGATCTGTGGTGAAGATGATGATCCTGACTAACCAAGTCTGATCTCTTCCTGCACAAAATCATCCCATAGGCGTTGCCATTTAGGTAACTTCTCCCGAGCTACCACTCCACGGACAAAGACATCCCGTGACTTCGAAAATCCATCCAATGCAATACGCACCAACTCAGTGTCCTTAGTCTTTTCACCAACTGTTGCAAGTTCATCTTTGATTTGAGTTTTTCTGGTAAGATAAGGAATCACGCCCTCACCTTTGGCCATCTTGGTCCCACGCAACTGCTTGCACAGAGCCATCACCCTGTTTCATTTTTGTTTTGGTATAGGTCTTAGGGCCTTCCACATGTCTTTTGCGGTAGTCTTTCCTGAAAGATGCGGGACCACATGATCCTTTATCCCATCAAGAATCAAGCTCTTTGCTTTTGCCTCACCCTTTTTCCAGATGGCTAGTTGAGCTGCATCTGTAGGAGCAGTTGCAGTCTCTAGTGTATGTTCAAGGACCTCATTGACCTCCAACACCATAGTCATCCTCTCTTTCCAGGTGGGGTAATTCTGAGCCCCCTGAAGCCTATCCTCAACCCTCATACTCATGGCCATTTCTGAGAAAGTGTTGTTGTTCAAACCCTCACGGCTTAAACCCTTGCACTGCCTTACCCTAGCGCTGCAATAACTGTACGACTGCCTTGATCTATGTCTTAGATCCTCATGATCCACTAGATCTCAATAGATCCACCTGTGATACTGCTTCTTTGACAGTCCAGCTCTGATAGCATGTGGAATTTCTTCAAACCCAATTCACTAAACCAATTAATTTTGTTTTTAACTGATTATACCAGGTTTTCTTCCACAAATAAATAATACATAGCAAGAAATAATAACTAGGAACTTAACAGTAAAAGATAACAACAATCACATCACATGTACACAATTATTTTTGGACAATCGTCATTCTGGATCCTTCTGGACGACCCCTTCTGCAAATCCTTCTGAACCAAATCGTGCCAGAAGACACCCCTGCGTGAGCCTCTGCGTAACTGTATGACTGCTTGCGTGGGTACTGTGTCACCTACTACGTCGACTCTCAAATATGTAGGAAATGACCTCTGCAATGTTGAAGATGTGTGACAATCTCAGTGAAGAGTCCTCCTCCGTCTCCCTGCAAACTCTCTCTCCAAACCCTCAAGCAATTCTCCTCTCTCTCTCTCTCTCTCTTCAGAAAATCGCCCCTCTCTTCTGCATAATGCGCCCCTCTCCAAGTCGATTAGAAACCCTATCTCCAAAAGGATGGAGGGCCAAGATTGATCCTCACACACATTATGAGATCAATGGTCAAGATTAAAAGATCACAACTTAAATTATTTCTCACTTTAACTTTATAAAAAGTGCTCATTAAGTCAACATTAAAATATAATCCATTTAATGTACTTTTTCATAAGTACAAATTTAAGAAAAAATATTAACCCATCAACTTGGCTAAGTTTCATTGTCCTCTTCCATGCTAGGACGCCACACATGGTGAAGACCTTCCTTGCTATCCAATCTCAACACCCAGAATGCTAGTGATTCCCCAGTCCACATTCCAAAGACATCTCAGGTGAAACCATTGGACAGTGATGGGATTTCAATTTTTTCACGTATCGTAACAAGGAGTATGGACAAGGGTGCAAAACGTTGAGCATAGGGTATTTATCATTTTTTTCCTTCACAAAATGCCAGAGGAGGATGCCTTTAAGAGATGGGTTGTTTTGAACTGGGAATCCAAATGGATCTCCTTGAACTCATATTGGGTCCCTGGGTCCAAGTATTTGTGCCCTCTGTTTAACTCAGAAGAGGCCACATGGAATTGTTGCCACTTAGAATATTGCAGGTACATTGGCATACGTAGCACTTAGAATATTGCAGGTATATTGGCATATGTGCAGTCTTACTGATTTGACTTTAACCTGAGGATGACGTGGACATGATGGTTCACTTCATGAAATCATCCTCTATGAAGAGACAATTCCATACAATCCATATTAAAATAATGATATTTATTAATATGAATTGGTTATATGAGATTGATGATATGAGATACAATTGTCGTGTATATAAATACATGTTGGGGTGATAAGTCAAGTCCTTTGGGGAAATGCATCACTTATAATTATTACAATGTAAATGTACAATATTTACTCATGACAATTGCTACCTAATAAATGTTTGTACATTATTACATTATTGGTAATATACCCTAGGTGTATACCTGTTAACCCCTAGATTTTCACCCTTGAAAATCTTGAGGGTTAAGAGCCAGCATGGACTATTTTGGCTGGCATTCTGAGATTCTCCTAGAGTTTAGCACTTGTGTTGAGCAAGAGGTTGGTTTCCATCATAGGTAGGTATATGATTGGTACAAGGTTATTTTGTCCAGAGTTAGAGTTGGCATGTGTTCCTTTGAATTTTGAGAGAGATGTCTACATACAACAAGTGTTGCTAAATTTTAGGAGCCACGGTTTGAGTGGGGCTCTTGACAGTTTGGAGTAGTTCTGAGCATACAAGGATGAGGTCATATACATGCGACCAACTTTCTATTTTTAGCAGTCATTGCCATCCCCGACAGTGCTAGGTGTTAAGCTCAGATTTCGACATGTGGCTAAGTTTTAGCGAGACGTGGCATCTAAGTGGCATCATTTGACCCATGACACATAGGATGAGATGGCACTTTCCTCACCAACTCTTCTTCTTCACCCGCCATAAAAACATTTTCTGTGCATTAAAAATCCCTAAAACCCACTTCCCCTTTTCACTCTACCCTCACTCACCTTTACCCTACCTTTATTCATTAATGTGTATCTA
Source organism: Picea abies (assembly GCA_900067695.1). Classification (NCBI taxonomy): domain Eukaryota; kingdom Viridiplantae; phylum Streptophyta; class Pinopsida; order Pinales; family Pinaceae; genus Picea; species Picea abies. The sequence continues at coordinate 6,104 of CBVK0100603396.1, read as the reverse complement.
CCCCTTTAATTAAATTAATTAATTAATGAATTAATTAATTACCCTTTTCTTATCCTAACCCCCTCCTCTCATACGTACCATTCATTTTTCCTAATTCTAACCCACTTTCTAGACCCACTTACCTTGCCCACCTTAAATTAATTAAGTTATAGTGTCACTTTATTTGATTATTTAATTAAAGGTCACTTTATTTGATTATTTTAAAGTTTGTCTCCCCCTTTTCTTTAATTAATTAATTATAGGTTGTCCCCCTTTTAAATATACGTATGCTCATGCTTTAATTAAAAAGGTGTGCGTGGTCCCTCATGCATAGAGTCCATCACTTAAATATATCTTATTCCTCTGTTTTAAACCATGCGTAGGTCCATCACTCCTCACATACTCTACGCATGCATGCACCCATCCACCTATGCGTATGCTTCCATAACCACTCCCTCACGTCATCTCCCTTGCTCCCATTGTCGTCCTCCATACACATGCACTCATTCGCTATCACCATCTACCTATACGTATACTCCATAATCCTTCACGTTCGTCATCCTCTCCTATGTCAATGCCAACGCTCACATCCATCACTTATCTTAGTACATTGAAACTCATGCATGTGTGCCAATACACCTACGTCATACTCCATTCATCTTACCTCACGCATCACTCTTTCATGCAATGCATTACTTTACTCCTTTTTATCCCTCCACGCATGCCAACACTCTCATGAGCCACACTTACTTTTCTTTATGCGAATTGTTTGATTTAGAGTTACCCTATGCTCATGGTCATGATTGAGCTATTATTAGTTGGTGGGATGCGTCCCTTCTACTATATAATGTATTGAGATCTTCATTGTTAGATGTCGGTTCTTAATAACAACAATAGTGTTTCTCTCTCATTCTTCTCTCTCTCTCTCTTAGTCTAGTGACTCTTTGAGCAAAGTGATCATTGTACATGTTATCTCCCATATACTAGGGGTAACTATGGAGATCATGTCTTGAGGCCCACATGTAGCAAACATGGAGTGCTAAGAGCCAGACTGACTAGCATAGCCTCGTAGAGCCCCTCCTATTCATTGATGCACCATCATACGTCATCAACATCAGAGCAACAACCGTCACACCGACCTAGCCCCATAAGACAACAGGTCTTGCTTTATGAGGTAATAAGTCCAGTATCGTGGTAAGTGTCACCCTAATAATTGAAGCATTTGAACATGTTGCAAAGAATCCTTTCTTGATTACAGAACATTTGCTTGGAAATTATACTCTTTGCCTTATTTAACCTTGATGGGTTTCACTTCGTCCTAGTAAGTTGGTAACCCTTGGGGATAGGGTGCTATTGGGGGTTCCTTGAAGAGTCATCATCCATTCCTAATCATACTTATCACCTTCCATGCTCTTTCCATTTTGTTTCCTCATCTTTTGGAATATTTAGGTGTGCTGACCCAAGAAGGGATTGTACCTTATTTCATGGGAAGAAGGGGTTGAAGGTCCATAGGGAATTTAGTTGGCAAAAGATAAAAGCCAATGAGGAACCAGTTGAGATTTGTACCTTGGGAGGTGTTCTCCATGTGCTTTTGACCTCCTTAGCCCATGAGGGAAGGACATGACACTTTGTACCTTGTACTTTTGTCTATTTTCACTTTGACTTTGGTTAAAGTGAAATTTGGTCACTTTTGGCATAAAGTGATTATTAATTCACAAAGGGGTGAATTTGGAGACATAAGTGGACTTAGGAAACTTAACCCAAAGTGGGTTTATGATTTAGGGGAATGAGGAGATCTCAACCATTGATTAGATTGATCTCCACCATTCATTTCCTAGGTTTCCTTTTGCTTGTCTAAGAGGGGCGCAAAGGTCTAAGGGGGGGCACATTTTTCATTGTGTGTTTTGCTTGTTGAGAGAGGAGCACTTGAGCTATGGAGATGAGGTCTTTTGCATGAGGTTGAGTGAGGGAGGCCGCTAGCTTTCATTGTTGGGAGCTTGGAGCTGCTTGCTTCATTTATTTCTTGGAGCTATTCTACTTCAGAGAGGGGCGCATTAGCTTGGCAGGCTGATTCATTCCTGGTAGGATATCTAGCCATCAGATTGCAGTGAGGTCAGTTGCAGAGTGAGAACATCTACTGGAGCTTCATTCCTGTGGAGGGGTTTTCAGATCTGACATCACAGATGGCAGTTGGAGCAGATTCAATGGTTCTGGCAGTTTGCATGAGGGGCGCACCATTCTGGGGCGCATTTGTTGGATTTGAGCTTGTATATCAACTTAGTTGGAGTTGCTATTGTATCAGGTTCTATCTTGTATTGTGTTTATTGTAACCCTTCATTTGCTTTCCTCATATATACATACATATTCTAAACTGGTTTTCCCCGGGGGGGTTTTGTCCAGGGTCATGTTGACCAAAAATACTTGTGTCTACAAATGCATGATATTAGTTCTTAGATCTGTTCGTAATCAGCAGTAAACGATGTATTAGGTGTGTTATGCTTATTTGAGTTGCATGTACTAATTTTCTGTGACAAAAACGACATGCTAGAGCACCCAAATTGAGAGCATAACCATAACAAATCAGCTTGAAAGTTTTGGACTGTTGACTGTTATAAAACAACAGAAAACTAATTAATACACAGCTGAAACTTAGAGCCTTTCTTTGGTCAAAGACAGACCAAGAAGGCAAGTTGATAGGACCTGGAATTTTTATATGGTATTAGAGCTTCGGTGGCTGATTTTTTGGACAGTTGGGACAGCATATTGAGTGGCTGTCAAATACTTCTTTCTGACAGATTTTGAGGACAGCCATTGACTCATTCAGTGGTTGTTAGAGGGCATAATTTTTCAGAGGGTTGTTGGGCAGTTTGGACACTTGAAGATCAGTTTCTTTTCACACCTACACAGTAGGAGTGAGGCTGATTTTTGTGACCTCTTTTCACACCCATTTTGTTGGGAGTGAGGTCAGATTGCATTATCTCTTTTCACACCTATGGTGACAGGAGTGAGACAGTGTTTTCTTTGGCAGTGTGAGCATCAGTTGGGGATTGCAGATTGGCAGAGATGTCAGCATCTCAGATGAGAGTTGAGGACAGGATAGTTGGGACTAGCAATTGGTCGTCTTGGAAGGTGAGGATGATCTTCGTCTTTGAGGACCTCGAGCTATGGGATATAGTCGAGGCAGCTGTTCCCCCCATTCCTGTTACTGCTTTCGTCTTGGTGGTAGAGTTCAGGAAAAGGAACAACAAGGCGAAGAGGACTACTTGTGACGCAGTCTGGGATCACATTATACCCCATTTGATGAGGAAGGCTCATGCATATGAGATGTGGTCATCTTTATGCAAGCTATATGAGAGCTCAAATGAGAACCAAAAGATGGTTCTTGATGACCGACTCAGGGGCATTCGGATGCTCAAGGATGAGTTGGTAACTTCATTCCTTGGTAGACACACTCAGATCAGAGACGAGCTTGGAGCCGTCGGCAAGGTTGTTGAACCGAACTCTTTGGTGAGGCAAGCTTTGAATAGCTTCACCAAACCGTGGGGTCCATTTGTACGTGGCATAGTTGCCAGGGAGGTCTTGCCTACATGGGAGAGGATGTGGGATGACTTCGTCTAGGAGGAGATCAGATTAGCATCAGAGGCTTCTGGACAGAGGCAACAATAGCAGTAGCAGATTGGTCAGGGTGAGGAGGATCTTGCTCTTTGGTCAAAGGGCAAGAAGAAGGCCGACCGAGGTGGTCGACAAGGTCCCAAGTCTGGGGGCCAGCCACAGAGGAGTGGAGGAGCAGAGAGCAGCAGTGGTCAGGGCAGTGGTCAGGGTAGAGATATGAGCAAAGTGAAGTGCTTTGTTTGTAAGAAGTTTGGGCACTATGCTGGACAGTGTCCGAACAGGAAGAAGAAGGGTGGTACAGCGGTTACAATAGAGGAGGCAGACTTTCAGACACAGTTTCAGAGAGAGTGTGCTTTTCATATATGTTGTAGTTCGGTTGAGTCATCACCATGTATCTGGTATATTGATAGCAGGGCATCGAGCCATATGACTGGAGTTCGAGAGCATTTTTCTGATCTCAGAGGCCCTGAGGTCAGGATAGATATTTCTCTTGGAGATGACAGAGTAGTCACAGTTGCTGGGATTGGCACAGTTGCTTTTAGGAGAGAGAACTTGCCACCTATATCGTTTACTGATGTTCTTTTCGTCCCTGGGATGAAGAAGAACTTGATTTCAGTTTCCATCCTCCAGGATAGAGGTCTTGAGGTTACATTCAGAGGCACTGAGGTACTGATTCATCCTCGGGGGTCTTCACTAGACTCAGGACAGGTGATTGGAGTGCGAGATGGGGATTTGTATAGATTACTTTTTTAGCCACTTCTTGCATTGGTGGCTAGTAGCGACAACAACAGACAATTGTGTGAGTTATGGCATTGTAGGATGGCCTACCTACATCATGGGGCTCTTGGAGGATTGAGAGAGGTTGTGACCAGAGTGCCACAGATCAACATAGAGCATCAGGATTTTTGCAGAGGGTGTGTGCTTGGCAAGTTTTCCAAGGCATCGTTCCCCAGCAGTGACAACATGTCAGTTGGGATACTGGATTTAGTACACACGGATGTGTGTGGGCCCATGACTTAGAAGTCCTTGAGTGGTTGAGTATTATCTCACATTTATTGATGATTACTCAAGGAAGACTCGGATCTATTTCCTGAAGGCCAAGAGTGAGGTCTTTGCACGGTTCCAAGAGTTCAAAGCTCTTGTGGAGAACCAGTGGGGAAAGGGGATCAAAGTCTTGCGGTTAGATAACGGGGGAGAGTATTCCTCAAGACAGTTTGTAGACTTCTGTACACAGCATGGCATCAGGAGACAGATGATCGTACCTTACAACCCCCAGCAGAACAGGGTTGCCGAGAGGAAGAACTGAGCCATTACCGGTGCAGTGAGATCCATGCTACATGATCAGAGTTTGCCTTTGTATTTGTGGGCAGAGGCATGTGCTATTGTAGTTTATCTGCAGAACAGGAGCCCCCATAGGATTTTGGGGAAGATGACTCCTGAGGAGGCCTTCACTGATAGGAGGCCCAATGTCGAGCACATCAGGATATTTGGGTGCTCGACTTTCTCTCATTTCCCCTCGGAGAGGAGGACAAAGCTAGACCCCACAGCCCAGCAGGGGATTCTAGTTGGATACTCAGAGGTGTCGAAAGCCTATCACATCTACATTCCGCCACTTAGGAAAGTGGTTGTGAGCAGAGATGTTAGATTTGAGGAGGATAAGGCTTTTGCGAGATCTCTTGAGTCGAGAGTTGCAGTTGAGGATGATGCAGAGTTGCCAGTTGCAGTCTCAGAGGGAGCACAACCTCAGTCGTCAGGTACACCAGTATTAGGGGTGACAGGGTCACCATGCACAGCTTCAGGGTCGCAGTCAGAGCATGTTCAGTCAGATGGGGCACAGACTTCAGAGGGAGTACAGACTTCAGGATCGCAGAGTGTTGAGGCGAGTCCTGAGGCCATTACTCTTGGGCAGAGAGACCTTGTTTCTCCGTTGACCACTTCAGAGAAGAGGAGACCTAGATGGTTTCTGGAGACCCTGAAGGAGGCCAGGGAGAATGTAGGGGAGCCCAAGAGCCAGATTAGAGAGAGCATGCCACTAGTCAGATTGGGAGCATACTTAGCACTTGTGACGAGTATCAGGGATACTGAGCCACAAACTTTTTCACAGGCAGTGGACCATCAGGTCTGGAGAGAGGCCATGGTCGAGGAGTATGACTCCATTGTGCGCAATGATGTCTGGGATGTGGTTCCGAGGCTAGTGGGGAAGTCAGTTGTGACTTCCAGGTGGTTGTACAAGACTAAGATTGCTGCAGATGGTAGCGTGGAGAAACACAAGGCTTGTTTTGTGGCACGAGGCTTCTCACAGATTGAGGGAGTCGACTATGATGAGACTTTCGCACCAGTTGCGAGATACACTTTTATCAGGACTATCATTGCCATAGCAACAGAGATGGGTTGGCGCATTCATCAGATGGATGTGAAAACCGCATTTTTGAATGGCTTTATTGAGGAGGAGGTGTACATAGAGCAGCCACAGGGTTTTGAGGTGAGTGACAGGGAGACGTGAGATCGGAAGA
>CBVK0100603395.1:0-16852 GCA_900067695.1 Picea abies | reverse complement strand
CGAGATCGGTCTCGGCATTCCTGCTGAACCGCTCTTCCGATCTCACAAAAGGGAAAGAAAAAGGAAAAAGAACATAGCAGCAGTAGTGACATATCGAAAGACGATGAAGAAATGGCCAACTTTGTCAGAAGATTGAACAAGGGAACCAACGACATATATACATGTAAGTTTCCATTAATTTGTTTTAATTGTGATGGTATTGGTCATTTTGCTAACAAATGTGCTCATAAGAAAAATAAGAGGAATAATGAAGATTACTCAAATATGAAATAAACATATAAAAAGCAAAAGAACCACAAAGAAATCTTTCAAGAAAATCTTATGCACCAAACAAGACATCTCCTCATTAGATGAAGATGAAGTCAGTGATAGTGAGACAAAAAGAGTTCTATTCATGGAAGTAGAAGACTCTGATAAAGAAGACACCGAAGAATAATATGAAGAGGCATAACTTGACTACCGAGAAGAATTGTTGTGTGGCATAGATGTTATAGGAAGAGAAAAGAAGAAAAGAAGAAGCTACAAGCAGAACTAGACAAGAAAGAAGACACCCAGGAACTAGAAAAAATTATCACAAATTTGAAGGTTCAAATAGAAGAAGATAAAAGAATTGAATAAGCACTCAAATAAAAACTATAAGAAAGAGTCAGGATCATTGGAAATTTGGAAGCAAATATTGTCACATTAAGAAAGGATCTTCAAAAGAAAAATATGCATAAAAACTCAAAAGTTTTGGATCACATTATCAACAGTCAAAAGCCTCATCATGACAAGAACAGACTTGGATACAATCAGATAGAAGAGGGATCAAGATCCAAAAAAAAGAACAAGTAACATATCCAAAAAGCTATGCAGAAACAATCAAAGGGGATAGGAATACCTACAAAGAATATTACAAGGACACTCCTCCACCGAGAAGATTCATATTTCCGAATCAACGAATGATAGATAGGCCTCAGGAAGAAGAAGGATTCAAAAGAGAAACTGCTTTCAGAAGATCTTCAACTCCTAGGTATCAAACAATATTTTTTGGTTTATGTTATGTGTTGGCACAGGGGCAGACCCTGGGTTCAACGCTACAAAAGTGCACCAAAAAAACCCTAATTACCAGCCCTTTCGGCAACACCTGCGAATCATATGAAGTCTCATCCGAGGTAGAGGCAGGGGTGGTTGCAAGACTCAGACGTCTGAAACCTTAGCTGGAACACATATCTATGATTCAAACACTTAATAGAGCACTTAGCAGTCAACATTCATTAATATTCAGTTCTTAGTAACAGCACAGACAAACCCTAATTACATAGCATCATAGTATTTAACCAAATCCAATATCTAATAGCACTTAGCATGGAAGGAACTCATTACATCCAAAAGATTCAAGCACTAAGCATACCTCACATAGGTCAGATCTAGCATTCATTCACCTTATTAAGCACAAAGAAACAAAATATATATCTAACATTCATAAAGCACTAAGAAAATCATACAGAAACACATCAATACATTGCACCAAGCAGAGAAACACAACATATACGTGGTTCACCCCCACCCTAGGGCTACATCCACTAACTCTTCTTCTCTTCTATTATCTTTTGTCAATCAGTTACATGCATAGAGCCTCAAAAAACCTACTCCCCATAGGACATGATCTCTCCGCACTCCACTAGACCCTCCTTCCTTGAGATAGGTTACAACACAAATCCTTCTTACAACTACTTGCACTTAGCTCTACAAGTCCTACACAGCATGCACAAAAGAAATCTCTATTCATCACTTAGCACTTTCTATCACATAGATCGAACTTATAGCTCTTTACTTACTTTGCATAGCTACTTATTTATAAATTACAAAAGTGTTCCTAAGCACGGGTAAACCCATGGGCCGACATTCCCATACCCATTACAGAATCCCAAAACCCAAAAAGGCCAAAAAGGGGGCCAATATCTGGCGATCTCCATTTCATCTTTCACTCAATATTTGACAACTTGTCAAAGTCCCAAAAATAGGTCAATTATGACCATGTATCCTCAAAACTTGGTCAAGGGTCAGCAGGGCCCCAACACTCACTTGTGACTCATCCCGAGTCACTCTGATCTGGGTAGTTCTTATTTGAAATCCTTGATATTGGATCGAGCTACTTCGACTTGCTTCTATGCTACGATCTCTTGTTCTACAAATTATTGGATGACTACCTCATTCACAGGTCCCCCTAGGCATTGTTCAGCTGCAGTAACAAATTGCTCCAGTTCTTCTCCTAGACCTTCTATCTCTGTGAACAGTTGGTAAGCCTCATCCTGTACATGTTGGAGCCTTTGAGTCACTTCCATGAATTTTCTCTGAACGGTGTGAAACTTCTACTGGGCAGTGCACTACTCTTGGGATAGCTTCATTTTTTCAATAGCTATCAGGGGCTTCAACTACGCCTGTATTGTTTCTTCTTGCTACTTCACCTCCTAGAGCTGCGACTCCAGTGATTTCAGTTCTGCATTTTGAGTGAGTTACTCATAAGTCTGGGCATTACGATCACTGAGTTTCTTGCATTCTATGGCAAGGGCCTTTATTCTCTCAATTGCGCTTCAGGTAGTTGCTTCTCTTTGATCTATTACATCCTGCAGAGTATTTGGCACTGTGTGGAGCTATAGATCCGCTATTCTTTGTTGTAGATGCTGGATGACTTCCACGAGCTTCTCTACTTGATTCTCAACTCGGTCCTCTACCTGTGTCTCTAAGCCTGTCATAGAGTGAAGTGCCCTTTTGACTGTTTCTTTTACTTCGAGTTCCCCTGTGAGAAACTGTTCTTTCTCTTGCTGCATTTGTGCTTTCTCTTCGTCAAAATTGGCCTAGAGAGCAAACTTCTCCTGTTATTCAATTCTGCATTGTTCTACAATGTTTCCCTGTACTTGCTTCAAGGTTTGGGTAGCTTGTTCTGCTTCTTCTTGTGCGCGACGAAGATGAGCTTCGACCACATCAGCTAGTCGACAGACTTGTGCTAGCTCATCCCCCAACTCTGGTTCTCTTGACAATAGGGGCACAGTGGACACTACACGGAAGAACTGAAGGGCCTGTTGTACCCCTCGAAACTCAACCTTAAGTCTGCCATACATTTCTTCCTACTTGTCTTCTTCCTTCTCTATGATTTCCAGCGAGGCATCATTTAGCGCAGCGATGATGAAATCAAAATCATCGACAATAAGCATAGTCTTCATATTGGTCACAGTGGATTTCAATATCTTTTGGGAAGAATGTTTCGGGGGAGAAACCTTCCTCTTCTTTAGGATATCGGTCTCATCTCTCTATGGTGTTACTTCACCTTGTTTATTCTCATCTCTTGTACCATTTATGTCTTCTACTTCGTCATCACCCCCTCAGTTAGGTGATATTGAAGCAGTCTTTCCTGAGGCACTGCTTAATTATTGTACTTCTTCGGTATTCTTCGTTTTACTGGGTCTGGGTGTATCATGCATGGTTTCTGGGCTATCAGGATTGGACATCTCTGTAGGGTCTGCTAAAATGAGGAGGTCTGCCAACCAGTCCTTAGTGATCTCCTCAAGATCCTCTTATGTGATCTTGTAGTACGACTGTAGCTGCTACTTATGCTCATCATCTTGTGCTATAAGGTATATGAAGTGCCAATCTACGTAGAACTTCATCAGAGGTCGGAATCTTTGTAAAGTGTTTGGATTCATGTGAGGTTCAGCTTCAATGTCTCTCTTCAACTGAAGGTAGTATGTATGAAAAACAATGTTCGACTGCCACTATTTGTTCATATCACTTGAGTACCATAGCGTGGTGAACTTCACAGCGAGCAGCTCAAATGGTTCGATATCCAGGAAGGTCACACCTTCCAACATCTCCAAGGCAATAAAGGTGATGAGGATCAGGAGATAGCTAAAGTGAAACTCATAGCCCTGATCCTGTGCTTCACGACAGTCTAGCTCAAGTTGATTGACTAGGTACTTCACCTAGTTCATTTGTAGATCTTCTACACACTTCCCCGTGAGGTCAACGACGAAGCCCATGACCTGCGTAGGTCTTTTATTCCTTACTAACTTTCTTGCAATTAATTGACAGGCGAGGCACACTACACCATTATGGATGGAAGCTACCTTGTAGCCTTGCATCCCCTTCTCCACATCGTCGTATGTATCCTTGATATTTTGTGCTAGTGCGTGATCTGTGGCTTTTCCTGGATAGAACTCCCACGGATCAGGTCCTTGCATAATCAATCCCATGATCCTATGGATCAACATTGGGTTGACTGTAATCCGATGGTCTAGCCATAAATAATGTCCATGGTAACACGATAGTAGCATATTAACACAAGTGTTGACTTCTTGGTGCCTTCCGAAGTGTGGGATCTTCATGACATTGAGTGGGGTGTACTACGCGAGGTTCATCATCCATGATTGAGGGATTATATTGGAGTTCTTCCCCTTCATTCTGGTCAGGTATTTAAACGAAGCTAGTGTACTATAATTCTTGTGATCTTCGAGGTTGAATTCACTGAACTTCAATGCTGCGATCTTGTCCTGATGTGATTGAATTGTGCGTATCCCCTTCGGGAGGTACGCAGTAACCATGGTGTACTCAAAATATCTTGGCACACTATCGTGACTCACCACGTCGGCCAGAGGTGGGATGTAGTTAGGTAATATGGTTGGGATCAACTCTTCATTGACTAAGTTGTCTCTGTGCTTGGTTCTCTTCTCTGCTATCGGTCGGGATGGCCCCGATCCGCAAGCAGTCGATGAAGAGGATTTCTCTCCTCTCGTCGATGAGGCTTGTATACCTACAAACATCAAAATTACTCTTTTAGTCATGAGATCGATGATAAATTCCTCGACAATCTTCTCTGTAGCGCTGAAATCATTCGGCATACACACTCGGGGTTGAAAATCTTAGGTTTGAAGAGAAATCTCTCAATGTAGTGGGATAGATGGAAAGAGCGCAGTGATTACTGTGCAAGAATAAACTAATCTGTGGGATCAAATTCATGGTTATAAAAAGTTTTCTCGGTACATGGCGCGATGGTATAAATAGATAACTTGGAAATAGATCTCTCCAACGGACGAGAAGCCTTCATTAACTCAGTTCTGTCAGTTACGACGCGGTTCCAATGGTTTGGTGGCGAGATGTCTAACCATAAATGCCTTTCTTCCCATTTGGGTTGTTGGTCTAATGGTTATACTGTTCCCAATGGCTATATTGCTTCACCATGGTGAAGTGCCATGTGACGTTGTTCTGATATCCTGACTAAGTTCCAATTTTGAAAATTTCCCTTCTACAAAATTCCTTCTGGAACATTTTGTAACTTTTCAGTCTTAGCTCTCTTCTTACTTAGTTTTCAGGCTTTCTTTCCAGTGAGCTTCGTCTCGGTATTCCTTTTTCCATTCTGATTCTTATTTTCTTTCAATAGAGTTACTTCATGTTGTTGATGTTCTTTCATAAAATTCAAGGGTAATACTTCATCTGTATCTGGAATAGGTACTTCAGTCTTATGTGGGTATTCTAATGTCCTTCCAAATTCAACATACAAATCTCTAGTTTGAAATAGCTTCACCTGGTTCTCCTGTTCTTCTATCAAGTGTGCAATCCTCCTAGCCATGAAATTTTTTAACTCTTGCTTCTTTTGCTCTAAGACTTCTTCTTCTTTCCTTCTGGCCTGATCTCTCTCAATCCAAGGTTTTCCTAGTAACATAGAAAATGGAGCGTTGTCCTCAATAAATTTAACAACTTCAAATTCTTCCTCTGTCGAAGTTCCATTGGCACTCATAGATATTTGGGTGAGCTTTCCTCTGAATAATCCTATTCCTCCCAATGAAGGAATCATAGCAGGCTTTCCTAGAATTTCCCAAGTTCTTTCGGTCATGATATTCATATGTGTTTCTTCATCTAGAACACAGTCAATGTCGAAGTCTCCTTTCTCGCTTCTATGCATTATTTTTCTTTGAAGATCTCTGATAAGATGACATTTTGGTGGTCATTCAGGGTTTCTTTCATCTGTAGTGATACTTTCTCTGATTATTTTTGGGGTTCTGTCTTGGTTTCAGTTGCTTGACCTTTCTCATGGTATTATTGTCTCATATTCATCCTTTCAACCTTAGCAATCATTCTAGGGAAATCTAAAACTTCATGATCCAGAGCTTTAGAACAAAGAAAACTAGTTCTTCTTCCAGGGAATTCCTTAGCAATATGTCCTGGTTTTCTACAACTGTAAGAAAGAGTTAATCCTCTCTTTCTCTTAAATGATCCCCAACCTCTTATGTACTGCTTGCTAGGATCATAGTAGCTAACCTGCAAAAAATTCTTTCTAGGATCCTGCATCCATCTGTTAGTCCAAACATTCTCTCTATGTATAGGTATAACATATCTTTCACTATTCTTATTAGATCTATTCATATCAAATATTATTTCATCTATCAGTGCCCTAGTTTTTAAGCTAGGACAAATCTTATCAAACATACCTAGATCCATACTCTAGAAACAAAAATTTCCACTTATCTTACTTCCACAGAGCACAAAGATTCCATATCTAAAAAATTTCACTATTCTTACCTTTATGAGAGCCCAGAGTTTGCAGATCTTACCTCTTTTCTTCAGATCTGACCCTTCTTGGCACAGAGCTTCATAGATCAAGTAGATTATTGTGCACTAGAGTGACAGATCTACACACAGAGATTTCACAATTTCAAGTTGGATCTTCACACAAAGATTCTTCTTCCTCAGTTCCCAGCAATCACAGTTCTAGGTCGAATCTTCACACAAAGCTTTTTCTTCTTCAGTTCCCAGCAATCATAGTTTCAAATCGTAGCAAAGGAACCATTTGTTGGCATAGGGGAAGACCCAGGGTTCAACACTACAATAACGCACCAACAAAACCAAAACTATTGTCCCTTTCTGCAACACCTGCGAAGAAGATGAAGTCTCACCTGAGGTAGAGGCAGGGTTGGTTGCAGGACTCAGATGTCTGCAACCTTAGCTGGAACACAGATCTTTGATTCAGACACTTAATAGAGCACTTAGCAATCAACATTCATCAATATTCAGTTCTTAGTAACAACACAGACAAACCCTAATTACGGAGCATCGTAGTATTTAACCATATCTAATATCTAATAGCACTTAGCATGGAAGGAACTCATTAGATCCAACAGATTCAACCACTAAGCATACTTCACATAGGTCAGATCTAGCATTCATTCACCTTATTAAGCACAAAGAAACAACAGATCTATATAACATTCATAAAGAACTAACCAAATCATACAGAAACACATCAATACATTGCACCAAGCAAAGAAACACATCATATATGTGGTTCACCCCCACCCCAAGGCTACGTCCACCAACTCTTCTTCTCTTCTATTATCTTCTGTTAATCAGTTACATGCACAGAGCCTCAAAAACCCTACTCTGCGTAGGACAAGAGATCTACGCACTCTGCTAGATCCTCCTTCCCCGAGATAGGTTATAGCACAAAGCCTTCTTACAACTACTTGCAATTAGCTCTGGAAGTCCTACACAACATGCACAAAAGCAATCTCTATTCAACACTTAGCACTTTCGATCACACAGATCAAACTTGTAGCTCTTTACTTACTTCGCCTAGCTACTTATTTATTGATCCAGATTTTATGAGAAGAAAAAAATGAATACAGATTATTAACATATTCTTAACACAAAATAATAGAGATACAGTAAAACTAGTTTTCTATTAAATAATGAAATAAGCTGAAACTGTAAAATGTAGCGGAAACAAGCTTGCTGGAATGGTGGTGGCTTATCTCTGAGAAGAGATGTGACGACTATGCTCATTTGCAAGAAGATGATTACAATGAGGCTCTGAAGGCCTTTTAAAATAAACAGAAATGCCAAAAAACCCTAGAAATCCAAAAAACTAACCCTAGGAGATGAAGTGCCAAAAGTCATGTGGGCCCTGTTTGGGTAAGTTAGTACATTAACTTCCCAGGGTCGTAACTTTTGCATACGATCTCTGTTTTAGGAGTATGATATCCCATTGGAAAGGTATTGTTGAGGAGATTCATTTGGGGCCTCAATCATGCTATATATTATCATTGATAATCTCGATCCCGAAAAACCTTCATTTAGGCCCTCAAAATGGCCCTGGAAGTGAAAACTGCTAAAAATAGTAAATTGCCAAAATTGCCAAAAAACTATTTTGAGTCAGTTGGAAAAGGTGGGTGGCCACTGATATCCATTTGGATCAATCCTCACTCCTTAGAAAGAAATGGTCTCCATTGCGTTGAGTTCCCCCATCAGATGAGGAAATTTCTACTGAATTTGGCCTCGGGTGAGCCACTTGCCTTGGTGCAGGAGTTTCCCTGCCTTGATGACTTGATAAAGATGGATCCTTTGCAGTCACATTCCCTTTATCTGTGTGTCCACAATATGATCATTGGATTCCTGTTGGATGCATTCAGGGTTGATATCTGTTGGTGTCAGCTATTCTGCTACGTCTGAGGTGTCCAATAATGGTGGGAAATAAGGGCGAAGGAGATCCACGTTGAACACTGGGTGCAAGCCAAGGAAAGGAGGAATGTTGAGCTCAAAATAATTATCCCCCACAGAGTTGGTGATGGTATATGACCCATTACGGAGTGGGTGAATATTCCGATGGGGTCTTGTAAGGTGTTCTTTCTGCAAGTGAAACCAAACTTTGTCTCTCACCTGAAACTTATGTGGCACCCAATGTTGATCATGGTGTTGTTTGTACTTGTCATTGGACTTCTGTAGGATATCCCAAACTTATTGGCGAATGTGTTGGATCCACTCAATGAACTGGGTGACTTTGTCAGCTTCAGTTGAAACAGGAGATAAGTCGGTTGAGGTGACTGCAAGGGGAAGTGCAACATCTATGGGACCCAATGGTTGGAATCCCAACCCCACCTGAAAGGGGCTATGACCGGTTGAATCCCTAAAGGAATCCCTAATAGTATTGTTCCTTAATAGCATCCCTAAAGGAATCCTAGGTGGTTGTGACTATAAATAATGAGGGTTCCTCTGTTTCCTTTTTCTCACAGAACGTTTCCCACCAATATTTGACATGGGGGACGAGTTTGAGGAGTGCAAAAGTAATATTTTCTCTATTCGAGAAGTTATAGAAAGAAAAATACCCTTCTAGTAGATTCAACCACTTTTCTACAACATCTGCATCTATATAACCTTCAAATATAGGAACATCAAAGTTTATTTGTACCTTGAAGGGGGTGGTGCCTCTGCTCAAAGAAGATGCATCGCCTGTTGGTATCCGTCGAAGGATTTGCGTGAAACTATCGATCATCTCATTCCTTTGTTGCATGAGGGATTCCTCAATAAACAGTTTGAAAGGATATCCTGTCCCATCATATTTATTTTCTCCTACCATGAGAGGTCGCTTGGGCATGCGAGAGCTTTTGTCCCCAAGAGAAACAAGCTCAAGACCCAACTCTTTGTACTCTGACCTTGTTGGGGACATGCATTAAGATGACAAGGAGTAGACCGCTCTGATACCACTGATCCAGATTTTATGAGAAGAACAAAATGAATACAGATTATTAACATATTATTAACACAAAACAATAGGGATACAGTAAAATTGGTTTTCTATTCAATAATGAAATAAGCTGAAACTGTAAAATGCAGTGGAAACAAGCTTGCTGGAATGGTGGCGGCTTATCTCTAAGAAGAGATGTGACAGATGTGCTCATTCACAAGAAGATGATTACAATGAGGCTTTGAAGGCCTTTTACAATAAACAAGAATTCCAAAAAAACCTAGACATCCAAAAACCTAACCCTAGGAGATGAAGCGCCAAAAGTCATGTGGGCCCTGTTTGGGTAAGTTAGTACATTAACTTCCCAAGGTCGTAACTTTTGCACACAATCTCCATTTTAGGTGTATGATAGCCCGTTGGAAAGGTATTTTCGAGGAGATACATTTTGGGGTCTCAATCATGTTTTAGGCCATTATTGAGAATCTTGATCTTGAAAAACCTTCATTTAGGCCCTCAAAATGGCCCTGGAAGTGAAATTTGCTAAAAATAGTAGATTGCCAATATTGCCAGAAAAATGTTTTGAGCCAGTTGGAAAAGGTGGGTGGCCACTGATATCCATATGGATCATTTATACATTAAAAAAATGGTCCTAAGAATGGGTAAACCCATGGGCCGACATTCCCATACCCGTTACATAATCCCAAAACCCAAAAATGTCTAAAAAAGGAGTCGAGATCCTGTGATCTCTGCTTCATCTTTCGCTCTGTCTTCGATAGCCTGTCGAAGTCCCAAAAATAGGTAAATTATGACCAAGTATCCTCAAAACTTGGTCAAGGTCCAACATTATGCATGCAATAATTTTGGACATAAAGCTATGAAATGCAGAGCTAACAGAAGGAACATAAACACCTTTGAAAGTCATACACAAAAGGGTTATCCAAGAAGGCCTAGTGAAACACAGAGAAGAAGTTACAACATGTTTGAATCATTGGGCACTAAAGTGGATGGAATGATACAAGTGTAACAACATTGGACACATGGCCAAATATTGCAGAATGATAGTTCCTCCTAGATAACCACAACAGAACAAAAACAGTCAAAGACAAGAACCTCAAAAGAGAACATGGATAAGAAAGCAGAATCAATATAGAAATGAAGAATACACACTCGATATATAAGATAAGAAGAATAAACGTTGTTGGTATGTTGACAGTGGTTGTTCAAAACACATGACATGTGATAAAGACAAGTTTCTTACATTAAGAAAGGAAAGAGATGGATCAGTCTCCTTCATAAATGATGATTCAACTAACATCATTGGAAAAGGCACAGTCAAAATTGGAAACAAGAATACCAAGGAAGAAATTTTTTTACTAGTAGAAGATATGAAACATAATATTCTAAGTGTGAGTTAAATGTGTCATAAAGTTACTTTTGATTCACAAAAGTGAGAGATAAGAAAATAATCTTTAGGAAAATTGATTGCAACAACTGCAAGAACTTCAAGCAACATATATGTATTAAGTGTAATTGGAAATGAAAAGTGTTTTTTTGGAAAGGAAGATGAAATTTTGCTATGGAACAAAAGAATGGGTCACATACACTTTGATAACCTTGTCAAAGTCAACAAAAAGGAATCAATTAGAGAAATTTCGTAGATCATGAAACCAACCAACACTTTATGCAAGCATTGTCAACAAGGAAAGCAAACAAAGACCATGTTTAAATCAAAGAATATTCAATGATAAGACCACTGGAAATTGTGGATACTTATCTAGTTGGACCAACTACCTCAAAGGGTTTAAAAGGTGAGAAATAATTTATGTTATTATTTGATGATCATACAAGAATGACTGTAGTTTTCTTTCTCAGGAATAAGTCAGAAGCTTTTGAAAACTTCAATGTCTACAAGGAAATGATTGAAAATGAAATGGATTCAAAAAACAAATGTTTGAGATCTGATAATGGAGGAGAGTTCAATTCAAAGGAATTTATGGAATGCTGCATCAAACATGGAATAAAAATACAATTCTTCATTTCTAGGACACCTCAATAGAATGGAGTTATTGAAAAAAAGAACATGGTAGTACAGGAAATGGCTCGAACAATGCTAATGGATTCCAAATTGATAGATATATTTTGGACACATGTAGTGCATACAACGGTTCACATTCAAAATAGAGTAATGCTTAGAAACAATACTGACAAAATTCCCTACAAGCTATGGAAAGGAAGACCACCAAATGTGAAGCACTTCAGAGTATTTGGAAGCAAATGCTACATCAAAAGAGAAGATGGAAGAATGGGAAAGTTTGAGTCTTGTGTGGAAAAATGAGTGCTTATTGGTTACTAAAGTACAAGGAAAACATATAAGTGTTACAATATGAGGTTGAACAAAGTTTTGGAAAGCATCACTGTAACAATTGTTGAAACAGGTAGATGAGAATCAAAGAAAGAAGAAAATGAATCAATGGAACAACTTTATGAAGAAGAAGAATAAGATGAAGAATAAGTAGAAGGGAAATATGAAGAGGATCAGACAGAAGTGGAAGAGAAAGTTCAACAAGTGCCTCTAAAGACACCTAGAAAACAAGTATAGAAGAATCATCCTTCAGATCAGATTATCGGAAATAAAGATGCAGAAGTTGAGACTAGAAGAAGAATCTGTTCACCAGAACAAAGACACCTAGCACTCTCATCTACGATTGAACCAAATAGTTTTGAAGAGGCCATCAAAGATGAATTTTGGAATAAGGCCATGGATGAATAATTTGATCAAATAGAGAAGAATTACACTTGGGAATTGGTTCCAAGACCAAAGAATAAGAATGTGATTGGCACAAAGTGGGTATTAAGAAACAAATTGAATGAACATGGACAAGTTACAAGGAACAAAGCTAGATTGGTATGTAAAGGATACACACAGGTTGAAGGAATCGACTTTGAGGAGACATTTTCCCCAGTTGCCAGAATGGAAGAAATCTGGTTTCTTTTAGCTTATGCATGCTCCAAGAATATTAAAGTGTATGATATGGACATGAAATCAACTTTTCTGAATGGGAACTTGAAGAAGACGTATACATTGAACAACCAGAAGGATTTCAGTTGTCAAAGAACGTGGATTATGTGTGTAAATTGAAGAAGGCCTTGTATGGTCTAAAACAGGATCCTAGAGTATGGTACTCTAGATTGGATAAATATCTACAACATGAAGGGTTCAGAAAAAGAAGTGTAGACAACAACCTCTACATTAAGGTAACTCAAGATAGTATTTTATTAATTGAAGTTTATGTTGATGATATTATTTTTTGAAGCAATGATGATAGGTTAAGCCAAAAATTTGCAAAGGACATGCATAATGATTTTGAAATGTCATTACTTGGAGGACTATCCTTCTTTCTAGGTCTTCAGATATGTCAAAACAACCAAGGAATTTTGATTTCTAAAATTAAGTATATGAGAGAAATGCTAAAAAGGTTTGTAATGGAAGATTGAAAACCAGTTATCACTCCTATGCAAACCAGTTGAAAGTTGAGAAAATATGATGTTTCGAGGTCTATAGACCAGAGGCAATAAAGGTCAATGATTGGCAACTTACTATATGTGACAAAATCCAGACCAGATGTAATGCAGGCAGTTGGACAGGTGGCATGATTTCAAGAAGCACCAAAGGAATCACATGTATTAGCAGTGAAGAGGATTTTCAGATATCTCAAAGGAACAAAAGAGTTTTAATTATGGTATCCAAAAGGAAAGGATATATCACTTATTTCCTACACAGATGTAGATTGAGAATGTTTCATTGATGACTGATGAAGCACCAGTGGATAAGCGTTCTACTTGGGTAAGTGTTTAGTATCATGGGTAAGCAAGAAACAATCATCAATATCCTTATCTATAGCCGAGGTAGAGTATATTGTAGCAGAAACATGTTGTACACAAGTTCTATGGATGAAACAAAATTTTACAGATATACAGATTGAGTATGATTATCCCATTCCAATCTATTGTGATAATACAAGAGCCATCAGTATCTCAAAGAACCCATTGATGCACTCCAAGATGAAGCACATTCCAATAAAGTATCACTTTCTACTGGAACAAGTTACAGAGAAGAACATCAGAGTTGAATATGTGGGCACAAAAGAAAAATTTGCAGACATCTTTACAAAATCGATTCCAAGGGAAGCCTTTGAGTATATTCGCAAGAGACTCGGAGTAATTTCTACTCCAAAGTGAATGATTTTTTAATTCTTATCTTATATGTATTATATTTACACGAGGAAGCACCATAAAGAGGACAGTACAGTTTGGGGGATCAGATTCAGAAAGAGTTCAGTCAGGGGTAGTATCCCAACGGACAGTTCAATTAGGGGGAGCAACCTTGGATGGAAAGATAACTTTGCCATTGATGACAAAGGGGGGGAGATTTATCAGATGCAAAGGTAAATTCTTGGAGAAAGAGCATAGAGGCATGGTTCCAAGGGGAGAATGAGTGATATGAATTCAATATTGCATCAAAGTGTTTCCATCAATTCCAAAGGGGGAGATTGTTGATTAATTGGGTTTGTTGTCATTTATGTCAACCCTTGAAGAAAGTCCAGTAGAAAATTTTGGTAGCACAAAGGTTTAGGTAATGGACCCAAGTTTGTTTGATTGATAATGGTATGAGTTTTGATATATTTGAAGGTAATACTATTCTCTATGCATAGTACATTTCATTTCATTTCTGGTGGTATGTGGAACATCACATAAATCCTCACGGTTAGAGAGTTATGGCCATGTGAAGTTGGAGAACCCTCATGAGACATCTAGAAGCTCCAAAAGGTCAAAGTAGTCAAAGTGTTTACAAAGAAGAAATTATTTAAATAATAAATTTAAGTGATGAGTGTACTATAAGTCAAAGAGGATACAAAATAAATTATTTAAATAATAAAGTTAATGGAGAAATTGATAAGTGGACAAGTTGTTAGAAGTGGGTTAGCCCTAAAATAAGGAAAGTTGTTTAAGAGATTTTAGAAGGTAAATAATAAAGTGAAGTGATGAGTGTACTATAATTCAAAGTGGATACAAAAGAAATTATTTAAATAATAAAGTTAAAGGATAAATTACTAAGTGGACAAGTGGTTAGAAGTGGGATAACCCTAAAATAAGGAAAGTCGGTTAAGATGGTTAAAAGGTAACCCCTTAAGGAAGCTACATGAAAGTATAAATAAGAGGCAATGCTCTCTCATTTTAATCACACTTGAGAATATTGAATATCTACAAGTGACTGAGATAAACAAAGGATATCTAAGCCGAATTTCAAAGGGAAGGTGAAGTAAAAAAGGCCAAAATTCAAGGGAGGATAAATTATTTTGATGATACTTTCTAAGGTATGTTATTTACAGGTCATCTCACCATTTTGGAAATAATTTTTTTTATAGAATGATTCAGACCATGAAATTGGGATTCCGTTGAGGAAACATATCCAAGTATCTTTGATACAAATTTATTCTTGTGGGTCGTTGTATATTTGGAGTTACACTCCGTGGAAAATAGGGTTTGTGGCTAGTTTTGAAATTAGTCTAAAAAAGGTGTTTCGGGTAAAAAAGTCACAACTTCTTCATAACAAATCAAAATGTTGGAAATATAACTGAGAGGGGGAGGGGTGAATCAGTTATGTATATAATCTTGAAACTTTTCCTATTTTTTTTTGTTCTTTCTAGATTATTATTTAATGTGTTGCTGATAACTTAACATGTATAGATGTACAATGACCAGTCACACAGAATACACAGAGACACTGATTTTCCTGAGGAAACCCATAAAGGGTGAAAACCTCTTCTTCTTAGGATGTCAATCAAGCTCCAACTTTCATGTACATCATAGTCTTTCAGAACCAACTCAAATATGTGGCTATAACCTCTGATAACATGCTACAACTTTGCAGAAAACACAAACTCTTAGATTTATCTAGCACCAACTATATGGAAGCACCAACTCCCAGGTTTCTCTAGCACCCACTAGATGGAAGAACCAACTCCCATAATATCTTCTAGCACAAACTAGAATTTAGAGGACTGCAATCCTCCCTAGCACCACCCTGAATGAATCTTAAAAAACTTTACTTACTTGCTCTGTCTCTCATATCATTTGTTACAACTCCATGTCTCCTCTACCTTATTCATATTCTATCCTCTGTTCTTCTTCTTCATCGTTCATCTTCTATGCTCTGCTCTTTTTCCTCCTACGCTCAACACCACCTGTTGTTCAACTTATCTTCTGACGTTTATTCTATGTGTTGCCTTTGCATCCTCTTCACTATGCCATAGATCTCCCCTTCAGATTATGCACTGTGTCTCATCCTACCCACATGCATCACTCTATGAGAGACACTTAGTATCTTCTCAATTTTGCATGTCTTTCACACGTTGAGTTGTCTACCTGATCATCATGCAAACTCTTCATCTTCTCTAGCCATTATTCAAGGTACTTTGGCTTCTCTGGCAGTTATCCTGAGAATATTTTTCTTCTCTGCTAGTTGAAATTCTTCATCTTCTATGGAAATTACAGCCAGTCATTTTTTTTGGCTTCTTTGGCTTCTAGGTCCCTTCCTTCATGTGACCTCTAGCGGTGACCATATGCCTATTCAAAAGGAGCTTCACATTCTTGGTATAGCGAGAACTAGCTCCCTATTTTACGATTTGACCTTGGGCGATTAACTTCACATGGCCACGTGATAGTGGGTGCGGGCTCTCTTCTCATTATCTCCCTATCGCATGTGACCTCAGTCTACATCCTTGCATAAGTGAGCAATTGCAGGTGTGCCCAATAGCGGTTTGGGATTAACTGCTTTTCTCTCCGCAATCTACCTCCAACTGCCATGTACCCCTTCTCTGATATTGTGGTTTCAATTGTCGCCTACCCTCAGAATATTGACTTCCGAGGAACTTTTGATCCTGCAATCAGGTGTGATCATCAATCTCGTGGTCTCTGACAGATTCCCTAGATAAATGGCTTCGATCTATTGTCTTTTCCTTCCTTCTTTCCTCTGTCCATCCACAATCCTTAGTCTCAACAACCAAGTGACATGTGGCCCTCCAAACCAATGGACGAGATCTGTTTCACCTTTTGGACTTTGGGAGTCTCAATTCTCAAAATCTTCTTTCTCCCATAGCATTTCACTCGGAGTCCACGATTTAATGACACATGGTCTTCTCGAATCAATGGTCACAATCCCTTCAGGTATTCGGGGTTTGGAAATGTTAAGAACCAAATATCAATATAGCATAGAAAAACCTCAGAAAAATTACTCAACGCCTTGAAAAAGAGATAATTTTAGATAATAAGCCTCTTTGAGGGGGCAACCTCCTTTTA
>CBVK0100603394.1:0-16852 GCA_900067695.1 Picea abies | reverse complement strand
TATTCACGTAAGCCATAGGTGGTCTTTCCAATACAAGCATACAACCACCATTTATGATCAAAACACCATACAAACAGTCTTATACTGAAACCATTCATAATTGCACAAACCATGAGCATACATGTATACTGAAACCATTCATAATTGCACAAACCATGAGCATACATGTCATAATATCAATTTCAAGATACGAGATATAACACTTATTATAAAAACACCAGGTTTGATGCAACTGCTGAGAGGGGTGCTCATTTCCACCCAACCATAGGCTCAATGATTCCGAATGGATTTACCACTAGCCACCCCCGAGATTAGACCACGATGCTGTGAGACTGAGTCTCTGTTCGTCAGAAGTTGAGAATGAAGGTTACTCTCCTTCTTCTCTTCTTATCAATCCCTCTGTATATTTTTCCAGAGTCCTTCTGATTTATCCCCTCTTGTGATCTTTGTCACGACTGCCCCCTTCCACACCTCTTTCCTGCCTTTTCTTTTTCCGGCGAGGTTGTGTGTGGCACGAACTTCCCCTTGGTGGTCAGGTCTAAGGCTTCCATGGATGGGCGGTTCACCCCCATCCCTCATCAACTCATGAGGAGCCTCTTCACCTACCAACCTGGCGAGTAATTCATTTCGGGGCCAACGAGCTGCTCTTGATCTTTAGGCCAGTGAAGACCAAATACGGTATTGGTTTCGATGGAAGTTAACGCCACCATTCTAGGTGCCTTCCACCACCTTTCATCAACCATCGTGGTTTTTTTTCAGCACATCCCCCTCCCAACAGTCCCGCAACATATATTTGTTGACCTTTTATACTAAGGTCCATTCAAAATCACACATTCACATCTTTGAGTCTGCCATAGTTCTTGGCCAGTATAGTTATTTTTACAGACTAGGGGAAATAGGGTGTTATAGTAAAACATCCAATTCTTACTTTAGATCTACCACATAATCGAAAAAGATTAGCCACAAGAATATTGTATTTCAAATAAGAGACTTAACCATAATCTAAAAACTAGCCTATATAACAAGAGTTTCACAAACACTTGCCAAAAAAAAAAATTAATCACATCATGACTTATGAACGTGAAATGATTAAGAACATTGCAAGGACACTTGCAAAATTAACAAGAGATTATGTTCAACTTAACATGCAATTTCTTTTTTACATAAAATTATATACATAATTCATTTATCATCTATTTGAAAATGTTGGAGTTGGCATTTGTATAAATATAACTTCACTTTAATATACGAAATCATTATTAAAAATGTTTATAATATTTAAAAAATAGTTGACAATTATTTACATGATGTAAAAATATATATAAAACATAGATCCATCTTGGGTTTTCTTTATTTTACTTTTCTTAATGGATTATATATCTACAACTAAAATGAACTTAAGTTAGTGTTATAATAGTAAAGCTAAAATAACCTAAGTTAGTGTTACAATACCTATTGGGTTTATTCCCTTGTGCTCTGGGTTTTATGCCAACTCTGTTGATATACATTTGATAAAATAATTCTTAATTATTTTAAGAAATATTTCTAGGAATATTCCTTTCATTCCTTCTTTTAAAACTATCAAATGATACTATTCCTAATTTACAAATTTACAACATGATAAATAATAAAACATAATGGATAATAAAAATATTTGTTTTAGTGTTAAAAAAAACATTAAACATATAACTTGATATTCAATAGCCATTTATAACTCTCTTTTCTTAGGAATATCACCTTTTAAAACATATATATATATATTTGATATTTAGTGGTTAATTACAATTCTATTCTCTTAGAAAGGATTATTAATATTTGACATTTAAAAAAATAATCTACATCATTCATGATTTTCTTAAGTAGAATTTACGTTTTGGTGAGACAGATGGAAAATATGCTAGGTGGAATGAAATTAATCTCACATCGCTTATGAGTCTTAGACTTTTTGAGAAAAAAATATTTTTATATTATTATTTTATAAATTTTTTTTTTTATTATTTTATCATAAATAATATTTTTGTTTTATTATTTTATAATAAAGAATATTTTGTTTTATTATTTTATAATAAAAATTTATGTAGAAAATTAGTTTCCCATGTTTTATGTTGAAACATATCATTATAATTATAAAGTTTAGTTTACTATTAAACTTGATTTTCCACTTCCTTCGTAGTAAACTGAAAAAACTATAGTCTAAACGTTTTATCTTTAGATTGTTTTTTTGGCAATTTTTTCATCTAATTTTGTTTGAAATTCGGCGAGGAATGGTTGAATCTGCAGATTTAAGTGGCTAAGTTTGTATAATCAGAGTGTCCCGGTGGTTTTTTAGCACGTTGAATCCATTTATAATAATAATAATGTATTTTTAAGGTCACACCAAGCCAAACACCAAATTGGTGTATGAGACCCCCTCCGCCCAACGATTTTGATTGGTAAAGTCTACATAGGTATACATACCCTACCCCTCTCTGGATTTGAACTTGTGACCTCTTATGAGGAAACACATGTTCTTAACCATTAGTCCCACATGTTCAAAAATACAATTTAAACAACATAAAATTGCGATTTTGTCCATATTTACATCATCGAATTCCGACCAAAAAACACAAAAGATAGAACATTTAACCAACACCATCTCACATCACTAGTTAATAATACAAATTGTTTTAAAAAATTATTATTTAATAAAAACGATGAACGTAATTGGTTTCCCAATTTATCTAAATCGAACAACATCCCAATTTTTTTAACCCTTGTTCCTTTATCACTGATATCAACTCCATCCCATCTGCAATATACAGATATTCAAAAGTGAAATATAATAGACAACATTTTAATTGTACATATTCAACCAACATAATGTCCATGAAAATATCCACTTCAATAATTATATTAATCAAGATATTCTCTTTAATAATTATGGAAACTAAAAACTATTTCTAATATTTTAAACATTTAAAACAAATACAAAATTATTATGTGTTTAATAAAGAAAGAGTGTAATGCATTTGATTATAAATGTCTATTTTTCAAATCATTTAAAACAAATAGAAAACTCTTGATGTATTTGATAAAAGAAAAGTTCAATGCATTTAATTATAAATGTAGAAAAGATAGTGATCATAAAGTTTTCCTAAGATATGATGGGAAATTTTATAATAATTAAAACATTTCCAAAACACCATGAGCCACACATACCTCACAAACATAGATTTCTACACAAAGAAGGAAAGGGTAATAAGCCTTAAACTAGATGGAATTAATGACAATGGACTATAATGTCGATGAACTTGATGAACTTTGGCCTTCATTAGTATTGTTGAGAGTACTTCTTGTACTGCCCAACAAATGTGTTATATCTCATTGAAATTTTGGAATGAGGTTTAGATAAGTGTCTTTGATGCTTTGTAGTGTGCTCAAAATATCCATCATAGTAGGTCGTCCTTCAGGGGATTCATTTGTGCAAAGAAAACCCACATTTATTAGTTGATTGAGGCAATTGAGGTCCTTATCTTCTTCAATACATGTACCAGTCATTCTCAGTAGACCCATGTCCACCACTTCCCTTACTCGGTTTGGAAAATGACTCCACACCCATTTCCACAAGTCCATTCCTTCCACAAACATGTTGTGGGCTGGCTTCTTTCTAGTGAGCATATCCAATAGTAGTATTCCATAGCTATAAACATCACCTTTTGTTGTAAACTGTCTACCCATTCCATATTTTGCATTCATAGATCCTCATCTTAAGGTTTTTATTTCACATTGTTAAATAAATATAAGAAACTCATAACATTGATTAATATGCTATCTAGTTTAAATAATATCTGGAGGAATGCACCCTGTTGATCCTTTAAGTGCATGTGTGTAAATGAAATTCTATTAAGTATGTTGTCATATCTTCAGCTAGAAGGACATTGTTAGGTTTCAAATCGCAATGGATTACTTGCATGAAACAATGATGATGAAGATATGTCAGGGCCTGTTGATCCGAAAAGATCTTTTAAACGACAATGGTTGAGTTATCTTGCATGTGTTAAATTACCATTTAGGAAAGTAATGAAAGAGGAATAATTTAAATAAGCATGATAGCCATAAAATAAATATACATATCTGAACTTGAACATGAAGACATAAAACCATAAAACACCAAAGTGATAACAGAGTTCGAAAATCTCGCCTATGTCTCCGAGCCTTTGTCTCAATGTGTGAGGCTTTTTTATTTATGTTCTAATCTTTAAAAATACATCATAATAGTGCCAAAAAGGTTACAAAATGATCTATTCTTGTTCTACCAGTTCTCTAGAACCCAACAAAACTGACGTCGCTGAAATCCGATGAACGAAGCTCCCAGAAATGGCCCGCAAAGGTGCTATCCTCAATGGCTTCCCTTCATAAAAATGGCTTTGGCTCAACAATCCTTCAGCATAAACCTATTTTGAACCTCCTCCATGGCTGGAAGAACGTCTCATTTATATAGGCCTGAAGTTGGTAACAATATCCCAACTTCCCCCCAAGATTTGGACTGAAAAAGGGCCCAATATCCCCCAATATTGACCAAAAATCTCTAAAAACTCAATAAATCATAAAATTCTTAATACATAGTACAAAAAACTACATTTGCAAAAATTAAGGGCGCAACCCCTTTTTTGCTGGCTCTTGATCACTTGGGTGCCTCCATGTGGCTAGGCGCTAACCGTTATGCATTGGCCCCCTTGGTCTCCTGGCTCTGGTCATATGTGCTTGACCCACGTGGCCTCGGGCTTATCCTCCACATGCAAACATATGGGTATAGCCCCTGATCTTCGGCCTGTGATTATGCCCTTTGGTCGGTGGGCTAGCCCAATCGACTGGGGATAAATCCCATAACCTCCGTGCCAACAGTAGAACTGTGTCCTATGGTGTATACCCATACGATCGGGGCTAAGGTCTATCCAATCCGCACACCAAACAGTATATACTATGGATAACGTGGAACTAGGGGTCATATGGTAGCATGGTCACATGGTATACATCGGGGCTGGGGCTAGGCCCTAGCCCTTACTCTGCCAAACTTATCATATATTGCAACATATATACAAAAAAAACCATATAGAGGTAAGCACCACTAGTTAGGCGGGATGGTATCCCAGCCTACACCAAAACGCTCCCCCTCTGCCGGAGGTCGCGAGTTCAAATCTCCTTGAGTCCAAACAAATTTTTCCAATGAAAAATGACCAATGGAGGGGTGCCACGTGGTAGCCCAAGACTGGGCAACGTGGCACCATGCTATTCATCAAAAACATGCCATGTATCAATTGCCTATTCATCCACATCTGCCACATGTCTGCTTTTTCACCTGCCACTGTACCTGCCACGTTTGTCACATTTTGTACAGATGTGCCATGTGTCACCCTTGCAGTGGTGACATGTGTCAATCCTTGAATCGTCCACCTGTACTTGACCAGTCAGCAACCTGTCCACATCAACATGCCAACGAACCCTGCCACATCAGTTGTACGGTCATACGGCCTATACAGTGAGCTGCCACGTGGCACTGTACATACTGTACAATCATCAAATTTTTGCCTATTTGGAAAAATGAACAGATCACGATATCTGGAGCATACGAGGTTCGTTTGAGCCCATTCAAGTTGCATTGGGTTCATATCAATGAGACCTACACACATGTATGTTTTGAATCCATTCTTAGCACTTTGATTTTTAGGCCTTCCTGGACCCATTTTGGTCCCGAGATCTAATTATGTATCACACCTCCCCACTAAATAACTTTTGGTCCCCCAAAAGTTTATTGACCAATCATCAAGTGCGGGATAGGCCACCCGACTTGTTCTTTGTCTTTGAACTCTGTCCTGTGCACCTGTCTCATTAAGATCAACTGTAAACAATCATGATAACTGACAACATATTATTAGCCACTTGTACTCTGTCACATCTTATTGAAGCCACTATCATCCATGTTGACAACATTACTAATGATAACATTATAAATATGACTGCAATTGAGATAATATGTTTATAATACTTTCACGACATTAGCTTATCTTGAAGCAAAGTGTGATTGATCTTCCATTCTACAATCATCTCATGTTCTCTCTTAAGATCGATTACTTGATTTGAAACAATTATAGGTGTGTTTCTTGCATGAACTGCCTTTCTTAATTGTTCCATTGTTTGAAAAGATTTATTTTTCTTTAAATGATGAGCATGAACCACATATTCTTGATCTGCTTTGGTTAACTGTTATTGATTCTTTTCCCTGTAGAATATTTCTTTATGATCATACAAGTAAGGACTTCCTAAGACCATTCCACATCCATTGAGTTTCACCACATCACATGTTACCTCATCCACAAACTTAGATGAAATTGCAAACTCTAATGTGCATTGCTTTGTTATGTGCAATTGATGATTGTTGCTTATCCATTTAAGTGTGTAAGGCTTATGATGCATATAAGTGTTTAATACCAATTGTTTAACCAATTCCTCTGAAATCAAGTTAGATTTAGATCCACTATCTATCAATGTGTCGACCTTAATATGCCTCATAATGACCCTTATTTGAAACAATTTACTTATAGAATCAAATTCATCACCAATTGTGCCTACCAAACCAACCAATGTGACTTTAGATTCATCACCCAAATCTGATCCCAAGTCTGTTGGTTGTGTTGTTGCTGCAACTGTTTGCCTCCCTTTCCTTTCTTTGAACCACTTCAGTCTCTTGTCAGGATGCAATTGCCAACAATGGTCCTCATCATGCCCCTCTTTCTTGCATTTCTTGCAAGAGGGCTTCTCTTCCTTTCTTGCCACTGAATTTTCCTTCTTTCCATTCCACTTCCGTTTGTCCTCTTTCCTTGAATATGATTCCCATGATACACCAACTCTTGTTTTCCTTGCTTCAATGTATGTAGCTTGAACATAAACCTCATCAATATTAGTAGGTCCAATCATAAATACAGTGTTTCGAATATGTGTCGATAAACCTCCTATATACTTCATAATAGTTTCTTGGGTATGTAAAGGAATATCTAGCATTAATGCCATTTTACGAAATCCATCTGTGTATTCTTGCATCGTTTGTCCCTTTCTTAGTTTAAGATCTTGTCATTCAATTAAAGCTTTCTCTTTATAACCCAAATGATATAATATCTTTCTAAGTGCAGAAATAAAACTTTTCCATGAAGGAAATACATTACCCACTTGTTGCATGCCATTTTGCAACTTGCTTTTCCACCAGATGAGTGTTGTACTTGTAAGTATAAGCGATGCCAACTTGATTTGAGATGCCTCATCCTTGATTTGTTGCACACTGCAATAAACCTCCATCTGTCTGATCCAGTTGTCAAGTCTCTATGCATTGACTTCACCATCATACATAGGTAATTCAAATTTTACATAAAGTTTTAGTAAAGGCATTTCATGTTTATGTTTATGGACATGTTTTCTTGCAGTGGATTTAGAACTTGAACTTGAAGAAGAAGAAGAAGAAGCTGGTGGAGAAGAAGGAGGTGAAGGAGGAATTTGAGGAGAATCCTCTCCTTCTTCACTTTTGATGTTTGAAGATTCACCTAGATTTGGTCTCTTCCATTCCAAGTAATCCTCATACAAAACCTTCATCATCTTTGACATGGCAAAGAAAGTTTTTTGAAACTCTTTCTCATCATGAGAAAGTCTCTCTTCTGATGCCATCTTCTCGCTTTGAGAAGCTCTCTTTCTCAATACAATCAATGGATTCTCTTCAACAAGCTCACCTTCACCATGATTCAACTTTTCCCTAGTAATCATGCAAACTCAAAAACCAACCATCAACTAGCTCTGATACCACTTGATCCAAAAAGATCTTTTAAATGACAATGGTTGAGTTATCTTGCATGTGTTAAATTACCATTTAGGAAATTAATGAAAGAGGAATAATTTAAAGAAACATGACAACCATAAAAGAAATATACATATCTGAACATGATCATGAAGACAACAAACCATAAAACACCAAAGTGATAACGGAGTTTGGCAATCTCACCTACGTCTCTGGGCCTTTGTCTTAGTGGATGAGGCTTTCTTATTTCTAATCGAAGCTTTAAAAATACATCATAAAAGTGCCAAAAAGGTTACAAAATGATTTGGTCTTGTTATACCAGATCTCTAGAACCTAGAAAAACTTACGGCACTGAAATTCGATGAACAGAGCTCCCAAAAATGTCTCGCAAAGGTGCTCTCCTCAATGGCATCCTGCATAAAAATGGATTTGGCTCAACAATCCTTCAGTATAAACCCGTTCTGAACCTCCTCCATTGCTTCAATAACCTCTGGTTTATATAGGCCTGAAGTTGGTAACAATATCCCAACTTGCCCCCAAGATCTGACCTCAGAAAGGGCCCAATATCCCCCAATATTGGAAAAAAATCTCTAAGAACTGCTGAATAAATCATAAAAATCTTAATACATAGTATAAAAACCCACAGTTGCAAAAATCAAGGGCACAACCCCTTTTTCACTGGCTCTTGGTCACTTGGGTGCCTCCATGTGGCAAGGCGCTAGCCATTATGTGTTGGCCCCCTTGATCTCCTGGCTCTGGTCATATGTGCTCGACCCACGTGGCCTCAAGCTTATCCACCATGTGCAAACATATGGGTATAGCCCCTGATCTTTGACCTATGGTTATACCCCTTGGTCGGTGGGCCAACCTGACTGACTGAGGCTAACCCTCATAACCTTCGTGCCAACAGTGTAACCGGGTCCTATGGTGTATACCCATACGATCGGGGCTAAGGTCTATCCATTTCGTGCTCCAAATGGTATACATTGTGGATAATGTGGAACCAGGGGTCATATGGTAGCGTGGTCACATAGTATACATCGGGGTTGGGGCTAGGCCCCAACTCTTACTCCGCCAAACTTAGCATATATTGCAACATATATACAAACAAAACCATATAGAGGTAAGCACCACCAGGTAGGTGGGATGATAGCCCGACCTATGCCAAAACACTCCCCTACCGGAGGTCTCGGGTTCAAATCTTGTTGAGTCCAAACAATTTTTTCCAAGGAAAATGACTAATGGAGGGGTGCCACATGGCAGCCCAGGACTGGGCCACATGGAACCATGTTATTTGTCGAACACATGCCACATGTCAATCGCTTATTCATCCACATCTTCCATGTGTCTTCTCTGTCACCTTCCACTGTATCTTCCATGTTTTTCACATGTCATACGGATGTGTCACATGTCACCCTTGCAGTGGTGACACGTGTCACTCCCCAAATCATTCACATGTACTTGCCCAGTCAACATCCTCTCCACATCAACATTCCAATGAACCCTACCACATCAACTATACGACTGTATGGCCTGTACAGTCATCAACCACGTGGCATTGTATGGACTGTACAGTCATCAAATTTTTGTCTGTTTGGAAAAATGAACAGATCGCGATATATGGAGCATACGACGCCCATTTGAGCCCATTTAAGTTGTGTTGGGTTCGTATCGATGAGGCCTACACACACGTCCATTTTGAAGCCATTCTGAACACTTTGATTTTTAGGTGTTCCCGAACCCATTTTGGTCCCGAGATCCAATTCTGGATCACCTGTGCAATATCTATTTCTATATTCAATCTTTGAATCAAAATGAAACCACTTTCTTCTTCTCCATTTGGGTATAACCACTTCTCCAATCTTCCATTTGACATTAATGGAAATATTAAATCTTTGATTTGGAGGTTTGAATAAGCGGTTATGATTTTAATCAAATTTCGATGTCTAACTCTACATAAAACTTTGCACTCCCTGTCAAAACTCTTGTGAACCCCTTCATTTTCCATATTAAGAATCTTGATAGAAATCATTGTTCCATCATTGAGAACCCCTTTGTACACTTTCACAAAACTACCAACTCTTAACAAGTTGGCATCACTAAAGTCATTTGTTGTAGTGATGAGTTCTGCATAGGAAATTCTTTGATGCCCCATATTTAAAGATGCCTCAATCTCTCTAAGAGCACGTCTCTTGTGATTTTGTCTCCACAAGATTCCCATAAACAAACACAATACAATAGTGGCTACCACTACAACAACATGTATGATAACTCTTTTCAAATGCAAAACACTTTTATGTTTATGAGTAGAGCATGGGGACAAACCTACGCAAGGTCCACATAGACCAAGATTTCCCATAAACGCAGTGGCACCAAGATCTTTGAAAAATCCACTTCTAGGGACTTCTCCTGACAACTTTTTGAATGACAAATTCAAGAGGCGAAGCATTTGAGATTTTTCATCGACTCAAATATTCCACCTAACAAATTGTTGGAAGAGAAATCCATTTCCTGAAGACTCTAGAGTTGACCATTGAGATTTTCTAAATATGAAAAGTGTGTTTGAAAGGACAATAAATTCTCGAATATGAAAATGCTATTTGAATTTTGAATAGTAAATATTCAACTACCATTCACGTGGGGCAAGGGAGATGGTAGGAGAGATTTCCGAGAAGAGGAGAGATAGTACCTTGTAATCCCATGCTTTCAAGATTGAGAGAAACCACTCTGCGTCTACGCCGACTGCATGTGATGCATGCCCACCGGCAGAATGAAGCATTTGGTTTCCAAGTAGTGGATAGTGGATAAGGAGTAATTGCAGACATGAATCCCAGCAGAGCCTCGTGATCAGAAGCATTGTTGAGATGAGGATGACGAGGATTAGATAAGTGAATAGTGGATAACACAAAAGGGGGGCCAAGGATAATAAAGAGGGTTCCCAATTGATAGTGGATAGTGGATAAGGAGTAATTGCAGACATGAATCCCAATAGAGCCTTGTGATCAGAAGCATTGCTGAGATGAGGATGGCGATGATTAGATAACTGAAGACAAGGATAATCAAATAAAATAAGAAAAGAGAAGGAACATAACAGATTTCCATCTCTGCAAAGGAATGGATTTTATGGCAATGAGATTTTCTGAATATGAAAACAGTGTTTGAAAGGACAATAAATTCTTGAATATGAAAACGCTCTTTGAATTTTGAATAGTAAATAAGGGAGAGAGGGTAGGAGATTCTCTCAATATGGAAATGATTTTTGAAATGTGGGCAACAAGCTCCATTGGTCCCACCAAGCTCCAAGTTCTGAATATGAAAACGTTGTTTGACATTTGAATGGAACCATTAACACAGGAAAGACTTTAAAGTGGATTCGATCTAAGCACTACAAGAGCTCAATTCGTGTGCTGCATGCATGGATTATAAGAGGATCTCTTTGGTAGGAGGATGGCCATGGTAAATTAATGGATGGAGTATGTTATAATAGTTTATGGAGGATCATTTCCTTTTTTTAAGTGGGTGGAATTATTTGAAGAGTATTGCCCTTTTTTATTACAAGGTAAGAGGCAGATCCTTTATGTTTTGGTAAAAGGTTTTGAGGTATAAAATATTTATTAAATATTTTCTTTAAAATCTTTTAACTAATATTTTTTTGAGGTTTGAGGTTCAATTTTGAGTAAGAAAAATTCTCTATATTAAGGCTTGGTTTTATAAGCAATGGTTTTGGAGTTTTCTGTTAATGGCGAAAGTGTAGAGTTTTAAGTTTGAGGTGGAGAAAATTAGTGGCAAGAATAGCTTTGCGCTGTGGAAGCTCAAGATGTAGGATTTGCTTGTGCAACAAGGATTGCAAAAGGCGTTGGCTGGAAAGATAAAGAGACCGACAAGCATGAAAGATGAGGATTGGGAAGATCTGGATGCAAGAGCCCTCAGTACCATTCATTTGTGTCTGACAAATGAATGAAAATTGTTGATCCTTTGAATGTTTTCACTCTGATTTGTCAATTATCTTGTATGGACATAACGTACAAAGATGAGGACAAGACGATTACACTATTATGTTTGTTTCCCGAGTCTTGGTATCATCTGGTCACATCTATGTGGTTCAGCTCAGCAGATGCCATTGATTATGACACTATTGTGGGAGCTTCGTTGTCTGAGGAGATGAGGAAAATATTTAGTAAGGAAACCTCAACAGCAAAACCAATGGTGGTCAGAGGTCGATCTATAGAAGGAAGGAAAGATAAAAAAGGTACAACCAGGTCTAAGTCAAAATATAGTAAGGGTAAGGGAAAATGTTGGTTCTGTGGAAAATCTAGGCTTCTCAAGAAGGATTGTTGGAAAATACAATAAGCATCCAAAGAGGACTGCACAAAAGCAGCAAATTCAACTACAGGTATGGTTAATGAAGTTTTGTGTGTCTATTGTGTCTCACCACCTGTGTTCACATAGAAGGTGCAAGGCGGTGATGGTTGAGTCACCGTGGGAAAAAAAAATTATATTTACTTTGGAATTGTAATAATAATTGATTGCATGTAAATGAGAATATGTCTGTAAGACTTGGATAGGCATGCGTATTTACTGGGTCACCTATGAAAAGTCTAGACGTAGATTTAGGTAGATTGAATATGTGGGGGGGCATGTATGTTGGGTTAACCTTGACTCGATGAAAGAGTTAATGAGTTAAATCTGGTTTTTAGGTCAAAGCATGTGGTTTTTTGGGTCCATGTCTCTTGGGTAGCCTGTGGTATTGTGTCCATGGATTGCATGTAAGGAAGCCTATACAAGGCTTTGTGAACTCCATTGTAAATGGGCCTGGAGGTAAGTGATAAAGGATTACTTGGACGACTTGGTCAAGGGAATGTTCGTATTGAGGTGGAGCATTGAGACTTCAATGTAAATGCCCTGGAAGTGAGCGGCAAAGGTTCACTTGGGTTGGTTTGGCCGGATTTGGTCAAAGTTGTTCGAATGCAAAGTTTGAGGTGGAGCAGTGTGTCCAAGTTAGAAAGGTGGGTCTGTAGAAAGGTTGATGTGTTGGTAGGTCAATCATGTGTTTGAGAATATATGATGAAGGTAGGTTCATATCCATGGAACTTGGAAAGTATTGCAAGGAAGATAGGATTGAATATGCATGTTCAGTAATGCCAAGTTGCAGCAATAGTTGTGGACAAAAGCATTGAGCTATCTGGTAACTTGGTCACCATCGGTTGCAAAAGACAAGAAGATTCAGGAGGTGGTATAAACATTTCATTTGGTAATTCTCTCAATATGGAAACGGTTTTTGAGAGGGCGAAGATTCTCTCAATATGGAAACGATTTTTGAAATGTGGACAACAAGCTCCATCGGTCCCACCAAGCTTTGAATATGAAAACATTGTTTGAAATTTGAATGGGCAAGACTTTAATATTCAACAACCATTAACGCGGTGCACATTTGGCATATCACCCTCAACACCACCACGAGAACGTTATCTTTGAACTTCGAATATTAGAAATAGAAAATCTTAAAATCTTAAAAAGCTATTATCTATTTAACCATTCAAAGGATTGGTGATATTTCACTTTAAAGAAAAAGCTATTATCTATTTAACTGTTTTAGTTTAAATAAGGTTAACTATTTAAAGAAAAAGAAAGATTTTTAATAACGAGTATCTTTATTTTGAATTTGATATTTTTTTTTAAATAGTGGATGCTATTATTTTAATGTTTTTTTTTCAAGTATCCATTATTAATATTTTTATAACATAAATATGTTTAATTTTTATTAAATATTAATAACATAAATGTATTTAATTTCTATTATTTTTTAAACATATTAGATATACATTATTTAATCTTTAAATAGAAGTATAAAAACAAATTAAATATATATTTTAATGATCTTAATAGAGGATGACTTTTTTATAATCATAAGAAAACATCATCATCTTCAAATCTTTGAAAACACTATGTTTAAATTTTGAATAGGCAATAATTGAGAGGATAAGACTACACTATGTTTAAATTTTGAATAGGCAATAATTGAGAGGATAAGACTTTTAGTGTGGGATAAACAAATGGTATTTCAATTATCTTGTGATTTTGGGTAAATTTGGTCTTAAAGATGGTTGGAACTATGTTGGAAGTTAGAGTTGTTGGAAACATGTCAACGAATTTTCCAGCATGCACATGCATGCAACTATATTTAGAATGTGCATGCATGCACTCTTTTGTGAAGATATTGTGTAAATGATGGATCTAATTATAATTAGTTAGTCTTGTTGTTTGAGAGATGTTATATATACGAGCATACCCATATAGGTGAAGTGAGTAATGAACAATGTGTTGTAGAGTGTGTGAGCAAGACACAATACTATGGAGTACAATGTGTTTGTGAGGATATGATGGTTGTATGCCACTATAATTCTCCCTTGAATAATAAGAATACTGACTATCATTGTCCGATGTTTTTTTCCCACATTGGGTTTCCACATAAATCACTATGTCAATTATGTGATTGTTGTTGTGCTTGGTTTGATGTTCTCGGTTTTATGCTTTGTAGTTGGTCTATTTTGCTTTCGCTATCCAACATGTGGTATCGGAGCAGGTGAGCCAAGCTGAACGGATCTGCATGAGTTCAAGAAATCCATTAGATGAGAAGATGGGATATGGCATGTGAGAGCGACTTCTCACTAAACCCGCACATGGAAAATTCGATCTAAGCATTGCAAGAGCTTGATTTGTGTGTTGCAAGATGGAGGAGAACATAATCATTGATATTTCTTGGACTATCACTCATAATCACTATCAAACTTACTATGTCGATATTTATGGGGATCATTTCCCTTCACGACTAGGAGGGGGCGTGATAATTGTTCATCATCGCACCTATGCCTTTTGGGTAGCACGATACTCATGTAAAGTCATTTTAATCAAAGGTATATGCATAGAACTTAAAAGTATATGCATGCACATAACTCAAGGTATTATGAAAGTGGACGTTTTTTTAATGCATGGATAACAAGTGCTACATGGTAGCTGAGTCCCTACCAAGTAGACTTGGGAATGGAGATGATAGTTGGTAGCTTCTAATTATTCATGATGATGATTTTTGGAAGATGGGGAGAGACGAAGAATATTGTTAAAAAAACAGAAATTATCAGTATCGTAAGTAAAGGGTAATTAGAATAGATCTTTAAAAAATGTTAAAAAGTTATGTTCAATTGTTTTTTAGAAATGAAATGATAAGAAAATTGTAAATATTAAAAGCTATATTTAAATTACATTGAATAGTAATTTAAGATATAACTTCTATCTTACTTTACAATTATTGAAAAAGAATCTACCGAGGAATAGATGGCACGAACAAAGCAATTATTATGAAATGGAATCTTCCTATAAAGTAATATGAAACGTAACATATGAAAAAGATATCTGATAATATAATCTGACGTAAATCACGGTTTAATGCATTTTAATGGGAGATGTTCTCGAGGTATTTGCTTATTAATCAGTAATCAAAGCATAATTAATCTGCATTGGGAAGGGCACGAAGGTGGTAGAGATGGAAGTGAGCGATAAATGGTTTAAAACTTTTAAAGCTTGTGAGTTTGAGGAGTGCGGGGTGGAATTGTAGATCATAGAAGTTTTAGGCGCAAGATGTATATCATGGAACATGGGGAATGAGAGTTCGATAAGCTTCAAAGACTCCCGTAAATCACGGTTTAATGCATATCAATGGGAGATGTCCTGGAGGTTTTGGCATAAATCGTAGTTTAATGCGTTTTAATGGGACATGTGCTCGAGGTGAGTTGTCAATCCTTATTAATGCCAATCCTTTAGAACTTGTGTGGTGAGTTTTCACTAAGCAAAGCATAATTAATGTGCATTGGGAAGGGTGTGAAGGTGGCAGGGATGGAAGAGAGCGATAAATGCTTTGAAACTTTTTGTGAACCCGGGTAGAGTGAAGATTGCGATTTTGAGTGCGAGGTGGAATTGTAGAGCGCGAAAGTTTTGGGTGCAAGATGTATATCACGAAACACGGGGAATGAGAGTTCTATAACGCCAAGCCGGGAACCCGAGGCCATAAAATTGGCTAAGTATGGAAAGGAATGGCAGTTGGTTGAGCTCCCATAAATCGTGGTTTAATGCGTATTAATGGGAGATTTCCTCGAGGTTTTCACTTATTAATGAAATTTTTTTCAAACATGTGTGTTGAGTTGTCACTAGTAAAATCATATTCAATGTGCATTGGGAAGGGCGTGAATGTAGCAGGGATGGAAGGGAGCGATATATGATTTGAAACATTTGTGAACCCAGTTAGAGTGAATCTTGTGAGATGTAGGAATTGTAGACCACAAAAGTTTTTATTGCAAGATGTATATCAAGGAATTGTAGATGATGAAAGTTTTGGGTGCAAGATTCATAATAGCACCAACCCAGGGATCGACGACCAAAAAATTGGCTAGGTATAAAAAGAAACGACAGTCGGTCAGACTCTTGTAAATCGTGGTTGAATATGTTTTTTTCTTATTAATTCCAATAAGTGAACCTGTGTGCCGATATGTCGCTAGTAAAAGCATAATGAATGTGCATTGGAAAGGGCAGGAATGTGGTGGGGATTGAAGAGAGCGAAAAATGGTTTGAAACTTTTGTGAACTCGGGTATAGTGAAGCTTGCGACCATAAATTTGGCTAAGTATGGAATTGTAGATCACAGAATTTTTGGGTGCAAGATGTATATCACGGAACACAGGGAATGAGAGTTCGGTTGCACCAACCCAAGAACTGACAACCATATAATTGGGTAGGTATGAAAAGCAATGACGGTTGATCAAACTCTCATAAATCGCAGTTGAATGCATTTTTTTCTTATTAATGCCAATAAGTGAACCTGTGTGTTGAGTTTTCGCTAGTAAAAGCATAATGAATGTGCATTGGGAAGGGCAGGAATGTGGTGGGGATTGAAGAGAGAGATAAATGGTTTGAAACTTTTGTGAACCTTGTGCAAGATACCAGATATATAAAATATGTAGAATAGAAATGAAATGCTAGAAAT
>CBVK0100603393.1:0-16852 GCA_900067695.1 Picea abies | reverse complement strand
GCTCTTCCGATCTCACCATAGCCACAACTGATCCATACATATCTCAACTGGCCACAACCCTTTCAGGTGGGGTTGGGATTCCAACCATTGGGCTCCATGGATGTTGCACTACCCCTAGTGACCACCTCGGCTGACTCATCTCTTGCTCCACCTAAAGCTGACAAATCCAGTTGGTTCATTGAGTGGATCTAGCACATTCTCCAACAGGTTCAGAATATTCTACAAAATTCTAATGCCAAGTACAAGCAACGCCATGATCAACATCAAGTGCCACATAATTTTCAGGTGGGAGACAAAGTTTGGCCGCACTTGAATAAAGAATGCCTTATAGGACCCCATTGGAAGATTTTCTCACTCCATTATGGGTCGTACACCATCACCAAGGTTGTGGGTGATAACTCTTTTGATCTCAACATTCCCCCTTTCCTTGGCCTGCACCCAGTCTTCAATGTGGCTCTTCTTCGACCATATTTCGCACCATTATTGGACACCTTAGAGATAGAAAAGCGTTTGACACCAACATAGCTCAACCCTGACTGCATGAAATAGGAATCCAGTGATCATATTGTGGACACATAGATCAAGGGCACTCGATAGTAAAGGATCCAGCTTTATCAAGTCGTCAAAGGAGGGCAGCTCCTGCACCAAGGCAAGTGGCTCACATGGGGCCAAATTCAGTAGAAATTTCCTCATCTGATGGGGGAACTCAAAGAAATGGATACCATTTATTCTCATAGGAGGGAGGATTGATCCAAGTGGATATTTGTGGCCACCCACCTTTTCCAACTCACTCAAAACAGTTTTCTGTCAATTTTGGCAATTTACTATTTTTAACAACTTTTAAATTCCAGGGCCATTTTGAGGGCCTAAATGAAGGTTTTTCGGGATCAATATTCTCAATTATGGAAAAAGGCTCAAATTGAGCCCCTAAAATGAATCTCCTCAACGATACCTTTCCAATGATCTATCGTGCGCCTAAAACAGGGATCGTATGCAAAAGTTACGACCCCGGGAATTTGATGTACTAACTTACCCAAACGAGGCCCACTTGACTTTTGGCGCTTCATTGTTAGGGTCCTAACCAGCACATAGGTAGAGAAATATATTCGGATGTAATAAAGGTCAATATTAATAAGGCCTTTCAATAAAATAGAATAAAGTGGATGTAAGAAGACCTAATAGAAGCTTCTGCTTCTAGAAGGATCTTCCTCTAGATGCTTCTCTTGATAGACATATTTAGTATAAATAAGGGTCAAGGGTATGAAAACCCTTGCTTGGAGATTATTGTAACAGAGTGTTACTCGACTGGAGGTTGCCCCCTTGAAGAGGCCCGTGAACATTTCTTTCTGAATCAAAGTGTTATTTGTGTTTTTATTCTTATATCATTTATGTGTTATTGTGGAGATTATGCTAGTTATATTACTGTTATTCTTCCATTTCTAGCATTTTATTTATGTTCTGCATACTTTTTGTATCTGGTATATAACAAGTGGTATCAGAGCACTTTCCTTGGAAGAAATTTTGGGAAATTGTTTTCAGGGTAGAGACATATTCCGACATCTTTAAGCCACATAGATCTGTCGTTACACGCATCAACCCACGGTTGAGGGATTCCTACACGCAGGAAATACAAGTGGTTCTTAAGCGCACATCTGTTGGCCACCCTTGTAACCCCTGTTGGCACCCCTTCGAGTGGTAGTGCATCAGACAACACCTGTGTATGGAATTGGCCTAGATTTTCTGAAGCCCTCTTTAGATAAATCGATCGGTCATCTGACTGTTATAGTGCCACCGAGAACAGCACTCAAGAAGACACTCTCTAGTGCCTGGGTAGTCAGGTAGTACGACTAAGGGTATGGTTTATCCTCCTTATTTAGTGTCGTGAGATATTGGGCTGAGTACTATTGTTGGACCCCGCGTGTACATCAGAGAGCTATAGCATAGGGCAAACCCTTGTCTATAGAACCCTTGGGGGATAGAAACATAAAAAAAATAAAACAGACAAGATCTTTTGCCATGCAACTGTGTTCAGGTTGCCAAATCACTACACTTTTCTTACTGGTTAAGCATTTGGGGATTTCATCACTGTAATATTCTTTAGACCGGAGTATAACTCCGCAGGGGTAAAAAAACAAGTCTGGAAATTTTTTCACCATTATTTGAGACCTATTCCATTGGATCCATCTCTTCTCCCTTATCACATTCATCCATATCATTTTTCGGCAAAATTTTTGACCCCGCCCGCCCCTTTTCAGTTCACCCATCCTCATGGCCCATACTCGTAGCCAAGACCTGGAAGCTCGCTTCAACACCTTGCAATCTGGTTTCCTCGAGACCCAAAAAGAAGTGAAACAACTCAGTGCCATTGTTGCCTCCATCAATACATCCATCAATACAACCATAAATACAACCATGCAGTCCTCAATGGAGGAAGTCAAACAAGAACTGACCACCCATCTTGAATCTATCTTTGCATCACTCTGCACCAAACTGAAGATCCCTACAGATGACCCTTTCTCTGACGCACCCCCAAATACTAAAGGTGAACATTCCTCCCATTCACATACCTTTCAGCCCCATCAATTTCAACGTGACCTACGCCTTCCACGGGTGGATGTGACCAAATTTGATGGCTCGGACCCCATTGGTTGGGTAACCCAAATGGAACATTATTTCTCTTTATACAGCATTATAGATGACTTGGCCAAACTCTGGTATGGTGTTATCCATCTAGATCAAGAACGTTGGCAATGGTGGCAATGGAGAAAAATTTCTCGTCAAGGGTATATTGCTTGGACCCAATTTTTGACTGAGCTTTATGAATTATTTGACACTGACACCAACCATTTGGGCCATTTGAAAATTTTGAAACAATCAGGAACAGTAGAAGACTTCATAGTTGCCTTTGAGCACCTCGCTTTTCGAACAAAGGGCATGACTAATGCTTTCTTTCGAGAGTGTTTTATCAGTGGCCTCAAGCATGAGATTCGGGCCCATGTCCTCATGGCTCGACCTTAGAGTTGGGTGGAGGCTACTAAAAAAGCTAAAGAAGCACAACAGGTTGTATCCTATCAAAACTATAAACCCTCCTTTATCCCTCTCCCTAAACCCGTAAATCCCACTACTCCATCCACCCCATTAAAAATCCAAAAATTGACCAAGGATGA
The DNA here is from genome assembly GCA_900067695.1 of Picea abies. Taxonomy (NCBI): domain Eukaryota; kingdom Viridiplantae; phylum Streptophyta; class Pinopsida; order Pinales; family Pinaceae; genus Picea; species Picea abies. Next base: position 13,685 of record CBVK0100603393.1, on the reverse strand, counting down.
AATGGTTGAATGCCAACTCAAAGGCCTTTGTTATAATTGTGATGAAAAATATTTCTCGGGCCACAAGTGTAAGGAAAAAAATCTTTTTATAGCCATCTCTGAGGATATTTCATAAGAGGATGTTGAAACTCCCCTTCTCTCTGAGTCACCTGAAATCACTGACATAACCCCTCCCTCAGACCCTCCCGAAGTGGAACCAATCATTTTCCTCAATGCTCTCACTGGTTTCTTTGGCCCCCAAACCCTCAAGTTAATCGGTTACATCAAGCATCGAAAGGTCATCATTCTGGTTGATAGTGGAAGCACCCATAATTTTATTCATCACCGCATTACCCAAGAAACTCATTGCTACATCCATGCCGTCAACATTTTCCAAATCATGATTGCCAATGGTGGTTCCATGAAATGTGGAGGGCACTGTGAAAATGTGCGGCTCCAAATCAATAACTACCACCTAAAATCCCATATGTTTGCTATAGACATGGGTGGATGTGACATTGTGTTGGGTGTAGACTGACTAAGGAATTTAGGTCCCATTCTCATGGATTTTAAGGAATTAACCATGAAATTCGACCAGGAAGGCCACCAATATAAATTTCAAGGCATCATTGTTGGTTCACCTGAGGTCATTAGTTCCCATCACATGGAAAAGTTGCTCAAAAAATGTCATTCTGGTGTCACTTCCCAACTCCATGCCATACAAGCAACAAAGACACCCCCAGTGCCGCAAGACCTCCAAGCCCTCCTTTCTAAACATCAAATGGTATTTTCCACTCCCCAAGGACTCCCTCCTTCCCACGATGTTCATGATCATTCCATTCCCCTTGTACCTGGAAGCCTTCCTCCCAATATTCGTTCATATTGCCACCCCTTTTCACAAAAAAATGAAATTGAGAAAATGGTTCAGGAACTCCTTAATGAAAGCGTTATCTGCCCTAGTACGATCCCTTACTCTTCTCCTATAGTCATGTTCCTGAAGAAATAAGGTTCTTGGAGAATGTGTCCTAACTTCTGTGCCCTCAACAAACTGACCATTAAAGACAAATTTCCCATTCCTGTCATTGATGACCTCCTGGATGAATTGAGTGGTGCCCAATTCTTTACTAAACTTGATCTTCGCTCGAGCTATCACTAGATACATATGAAAGAGGCAGACATTCCCAAGATGGCCTTTCAAACTCATGAGGGCCACTATGCATTTTTGGTCATGCCCTTTGGCTTGTGTAATGCCCCCTCCACCTTCCAAAGCCTCATGAATCATGTTTTCCATCCCTTTCTCCGTCATTTTGTCTTATTTTTCTTTGATGATATCCTCATCTATAGAAAAACCTGGACAAACCATCTTACTCATGTGGATCGAGTTCTCCATCTACTCTCTCAGCACCAACTTTTCCTGAAACAGTCTAAATGTGCTTTTGGTGCCTCGGAAGTAGAATACTTGGGTCATCTGGTTGGCAAGGATGGCATCAGGGTGGATCCAAAAAAGATTGAATCTATGAAAGACTGGCTGCACCCAAAGACTCTCAAAATATTGCATGTATTTCTGGGCTTAACAAGGTATTATCACAAGTTTGTTAAGAATTATGGAAAGATTGCAGCACCTATCACTTCTCTCCTCAAAAATAACTCTTTTACTTGGACTCCAGCCGCTGCTCAATCTTTCCAAACCTTGAATATGGCCATGTGCACCACTCTGTTTCTAGCCCTTCCTAATTTCACAAAGACCTTTGTGTTGGAATGTGATGCCTCGGGGAAAGGAATCGGTGTTGTCCTTATGCAAGAGGGTCAACCTTTGGCCTTCACCAGCAAGAAACTATCTGAAAGGAATCTGGGAAAACCCATCTGTGAAAAGGAAATGTTGGCTATTATGCATGTCATTGATCTATGGCACCCTTATCTCTTGGGGAAATGTTTCCAAATTAAGATAGACCATCAAAGCCTCAAGTACTTTCTGGAACAATGCATTTCCTCCCAGGAGCAACAAAAATGGGTGACTAAGATCTTTGGATATGATTATGAGATCATTTACAAGAAAGGAAAAGACAATGTGGTGGCAAATGCACTGTCCCAAAAATATGAAGAAGAAGAATCCCTTTTTTCTCTTTCCTTCATTGTACCAGATTGGCTCCAAGATGTTCACCAGGAATGGCTACAAGATCCCAAAAGTTCGCATATGATCCAGCAATTGCAGACCAATGCTCTAGCTCCCCCAGGGAACTCTTGGCTCTAGGATGAGCTTTGATACAAAGGTCATGTGTATTTAAGTAAACAATCAAAGCTTAAATCCACGGTACTTTCTGAGCTTCATGCTACACCCACAGTGGGGCACTCTGGGTTCACCAAAACCTATGACAGGGTCAAACATTCTTTTTTTCTGAGATGGTATGAAACAGGACATCCGTAATTTTTTTGTTGAATGTGATGTGTGTCAATGCAACAAGGGAGAAACAGTCAAATATCTGGGCACACTACAACTACTTCCGATTCCACCTGCTATTTGGAAGGATATCTCTATGGACTTTATTACCATCTTACCCAAATCGGGAAATAAATCAATCATAATGGTGGTTGTGGATCACCTTTCCAAGTATGCTCATTTATGTGCTCTTCAACACCGATTTACTGCATCCACGGTGGCTCAAATTTTCATGGACCGGCTCTTCAAGCTTCATGGCATGCCGCACTCTATTTTTTTTTATCATGACCCAACTTTCACAAGCAATTTTTGGCAAGAATTGTTCAATCTACAGGGCACCCAATTGCATCTCAGCACATCTTATCATCCCCAGACTGATGGTCAAACAGAAGTTGTCAACAAGTGTTTGGAAACATATCTAAGGTGTTTTTCCTCTGAAAAGAAAAATCAGTGGGCTCAATGGTTACCCCTAGCTGAATGGTGGTACAACACTTCCTACAATACAGCTACACGCATGACTCCTTTTAAAGCGGTATATGGACAGAAGCCACCTTCAGATCTCTCATACTTACTGGGTGCCTCGAAGGTCCAATCGGTTGACCAAACACTTATAGTTCGAGAGGATATTCTCTGTACCCTCAAAGAGAACTTGTTCATGGCACAGAATTGCATGAAGCAACAAGAAGATCAAGGTCGCTCTGAATGTCAATTTGCAGAAGTGGATCAGGTGTCTCTGCAACTGCAACCATACAAGCAAACTTCCCTCAAGTCCAAGCATTGTCAGAAGCTAGCGCCCAAATTTTATGGTCCTTATATAGTTCTCAAGCATGTGGGACAAGTCGCCTATCAGTTAGCTCTGCCCAGTCATTCGAAGCTACATCCTATTTTTCATGTTTCATGCTTAAAGAAGGTGATTGGAACTAGGTGCCAAATTCAAACCAACCTTCCAGAGTTAATTGAAGAAGGATCCATTTAGCTACAGCCAGAAGCATTTTTGGACCAGTGTGAGCATTGCCTGCGTCAGAGAACCATCAAGGAAGTTCTAGTCCAGTGGAAAGATACAACTCCAGCAGATGCCACTTGGGAACCATCTACCATTCTACAGCAGTTTCCACATCTCAAGCCTTGAGGACAAGGTTGTTTTTAAGGGGGCAGACATGTTAGGGTCCTAACCCACACATAGGTAGAGCAATATATTCGGATGTAATAAAGGTCAATATTAATAAGGCCTTTCAATAAAATAGAATAAGGAGGATGTAAGAAGACCTAATAAAAGCTTTCACTTCTATAAGGATCTTCCTCTAGATGCTTCTCTTGATAGACATATTTAGTATAAATAAGGGTCGAGGGTATGAAAACCCTTGCTTGGAGATTATTGTAACAGAGCGTTGCTCAACTGGAGGTTGCCCCCTCAAAGAGTCTTGTGAGCATTGGTTTCTGAATCAAAGTGTTATTTTTGTTGTTCTTCTTATATCATTTCTATGTTATTGTGGAGATTATGCTGGTTATATTACTTTTATTCTGCCATTTCTAGCATTTTATTTCTATTCTGCATACTTTTTATATCTGGTATATTACATTCATCTCCTAGGGTTAGGTTTTTGGATGTCTAGGGTTTTTGACATTCATGTTTATTGTAAAAACTCCTTCAGAGCCTCATTGTAAGGATCTTCTTGTGAATGAGTGTAGTCATCACATCTCTTCTCACAGATAAGTCACCACCATTCCAACAAACTTGTTTTCTGCTACATTTTACAGTTTCATCTTATTTCCTTATTGAATAGAAAACCAGTTTTACGGTATCTCTATTATTATGTGTTAAGAATATTTTAATAATTTATATTGATTTCTTTCTTCTCATAAAATCCGGATCAGTGGTATCAAAGCGGTCTACTCCTTGTCGTCTTAATCCATGTCCCCAACTAGGTCAGGGTACAAAGAATTGGGTCTCGAGCTTGTTTCTCTTGAGGAGAAAAGATCTCACACGCCCAAGTGACCTCTCATGGAAGGAGAAAATAAATATGATGGGATAGTATATCCTTTCAAAATGTTTCTTGAGGAATCCCTCATGCAACAGAGGAACGAGATGATGGATAGTTTCTTGCAAATCCTTCAGTGGCTACCAATAGGCGATGCATCTTCCTTGAGCGGAGTCGTTTCCCCCTTCAAGCTACAAATGAACTTCAATATTCCTATATTTGAAGGTTATATAGATGTAGATGTTGTATACAAGTGGTTGAATCTACTAGAAGGGTATTTTTCTGTCCATAACTTTTCGAATAGAGAAAATATTACTTTTTCACTCCTCAAAATCATTCCCATGTCAAATATTGGTGGGAAACTTTTTGTGAGAAAAAGGGAATAGAGGAACCCTCATTATTTACAGTCACAGCCACCTCGGAATCCTTCAGGGATGCTATTAAGGAACAATACTACCCTGTCGGAAGTTATGATGACTTGTATACCAAATGGACCACACTACGACAAGAAAGAGACCAAGCAGTGCGAAAGTTCACACATATCTTCCATAACTTTCACACCAAGATGGGTATCAATGATTCAGAGAAACATATAGTGCTCAAGTATTGTGGTACTGTGCATAGATACATCCAGACTGAAATTGAATTTTTGGACATCTCGTCCTTGGGCGCAGCCTACCGATATGTCATCAAACTCGAGCATAAGCTCAAACAGAAGTCGCAGTAATTTGGGCCCGGGAACCCCTCACAGAAAAAGATAGGAAGGGGCGGCCCCAACCCACAAAACAAAGGACAGAGAAAATATGGATGGTATCAGGACAACTAGTCCAAGCCACAAGCAAAGAAGGACATCGGAAAGATAAAGAAAGATACTGGGAAGTGGTGTGACTTCCATAAGAGCCCTTGGCATAACACTGTTGATTGTCACTCAAAGCAGTCACTGGTGGCTGAAGTGAAAGCCTCTGAATCAGATGCAGGTTTTGACTCTGAGTCAGAACCAGAAAGGGGAAGATGGATCATTGATGCGGAACCCAATGCCATTGTTTCTACCACCAAGCTCCATCCTAGTGAACCAGACGATCCAGAAGAAGGTGAGTGCCTCTTCCATTCATAGATGTGGGTAAAAGGAACCCCATTGCACTTCATCGTTGATAGCGGTATCCAAAAGAACCTCATCTCAGTAGAGGTCGTCAAGTAGTTGGCCTTGCCGACAATGTCACACCCACAACCTTACACCATTGGATGGCTCCTCCAAGGAATCTATCTCTGTGTTGGCCAACAGTGCCTACTTTCATACAACATCAAGCCCTTTAAAGACTAGGTATTGTGTGATGTTTCTCACCTATATGATTCTAGGCCTCATAATGTTATTATTAATCTGAATAATAAATTGTACAGGATACCCGAGGCAGTCCCTCCTAGTGCTATTTCCTTGATCTCTCCCAAGAAATGCAAAAAGGTCATCTATTAGACCGATAAATTTGTCTTCTATGTGATTCACTCCCAGAGTGACACAAATATCGCAACCACATCCAGGGCCTCTATGGTCGATCTCTCTACACAACAAAATCAAGTGGATAAGGCCATGGAAGAATACTCAGATATCTTCTCCTCTCCTATCGGGGTACCTCTACACTGCCAGGTCAAGCATCCCATCGATCTAACCCCATGCACACCACTACCCAATGGGCCAGTCTACCGCCACTCTCTGTTAGAAAACGAGGAGATCAAGAGGCAGATCCAAGAACTGCTCCACAAGGGGAACATATTTCCCAGCTCATCCCCTTGTGGGAGCCCAATCTCGTTGGTGCAAAAGAAAGACAGGACCTGGTGAATCTACATTGATTATCAAGCCTTGAATAAAATCACAGTCTAAAACAAGCAATTAATTCCCCAAAATAGACGACCTCCTTGATCAGCTCACGGGGGCCAAATACTTCAGTAATATTGATTTGAAGTCTGGCTACCACCAGGTCCCAATAGAACAGACAAATGTATGGAAGACCGCCTTCAATTCAAAAGAAGGTATTTTTGAATGGTTGGTCATGCCCTTTGGTTTGACAAATGCTCCAAAAACTTTTATGAGGATGATGGATGATATCCTACGACCTTTCACCAATAATTTTGTAGTGGTGTATCTGGATTGTTGGAAGATTGGTTGTTGTCATTAATGTCAACCCTAGTCATGGGTTTTGGACCGCAAGATTGATGAAGGTATTTGGACATGAAGGAAAATGCACATGTAGATACAATACCCATAGATGGATAGTATACATCATGTTGTTTCCGGTGGTATGTGGTGTAACGCTCCCTCGGTCTTCATCCAACCCACTGGTCGGGTAGACGCTACTTTGCGGAACAACTTCATTTTATGCTTAATTAATAACATGCATTTAAAATAGGTTAAACACATTTAAACTCAAGGTCAGCACAAAATTACTGCTGACATAAATAATCCATGTAATTAACATTAATTCATATACACAGTAGAATGCATGATAACTATAAATACACAGACATGCAAAAAAACATAATTAAAACATCGTCTGGTACTTATCTTTGAAACGGTGGTAATTCCACCAACCACATGTAGGCCTTCCACGAACCTCCCAACCTTAGACCACACTGCTCATCTAGCTCAGCAATGGGTCACCCCCGAGCTGGGACTAAGCTCCACCCCAAGGCAAGGAATCCTAGGCTAGGCTGAGGTTACAGGGAAAACAACGCAGAACAACTGAAAGGATTCTTCCCAAGATGCCATCTTACGCCCACTACTCCCAAACTCTCATTCCCCACATGCCTGTTCTGCTCGAGAGTATACACCTTCATAAGCACATTCCATTGGTGCTACACCTCCCTCTCTAGGTCTTGGAAACAGGCTAGATCATGAAGTCTCAAAGGTTGAATCTGGTGCTAGACACTCTCTGGAAGAAACCACTTCCCAGCAAACTCTCTCGCCTGGAAAGAGTTGCTCACAGGCCTGACAACCTGCCTCTTCCAAAAAAAATCACCTCCCTCACCTGGAGAGAGGTTACACACATGCTTGGCATGGACTTACACTGGCCAGCAATCCATGCACAGTCTAGCACTGCGTGGCCACAACATCCAACTGGGAAAACAGACACATGCTTCCCAAACAGGCTCCGCAATCACGGGATAGACTCACGGTTTTGGTTTCAGGATTGTACCAAGGGTATAGAGATTCCATGCACAGGTTCAAACTGTTCAGACAGAGGATGTACCGGCTATCTCCGAAAACAACACAGGTTTTTCTGGCTTTCAGGGATGCACCAGGGTATTCTTGCAGAGGTTAGACAAGACTCACGTTCAGATGATCGGGTAGAATTGAGGCGGAACCCCCATCACGGCTCAACTCAGCATTTTTATCTGCATGTTCTTGGGTTGAAACTTGTCACCTGTGAATCTGCATGCTTCCATCAGCGTGCGTTCCTTCCAACATTTGGAAGTCACATGTCAATCCAAAATAACTTAGGGTAAAAACATAATATTCACATGTCTTTTGGAATAATATTAAAATATTACTCCCCAAGGACTTAAGTCCCTAGGCTCAACACTTATCCCCCTTTTCCCACCTTCCAGCTCCTAATCCCTTGCCCACTCTGTGGAAGCTTAGTCCCCCATCACTCATTCATCGTGGTCAGTCTGCATGCGGCAGTGTTTGTATTTATTTTTTATTAATGTTCTGCATTGATACATGTACAAAATCAGGCTCTTGGCCTTCAACCCTTAGGATCTCTGGCCTAACAATCACATAATCCAACCAGCTTATATATACTTGGCTCACCAGCCTATAAAACATATTTACAATTCATTTCACAAGTATGATTTACAACAGGGATCGGCCTTGGGGACATTACAATCCCCCTCCCTTATTTTTGCATTGTTCTCAGTGCAAATTTCACACTGCATCTGCAAGATTTTCAAAATTTTCAAAAAGATGTGGGTACTCTGCTCGCATAACATCTTCATGCTCCCATGTCACGTCCTCAGGACCGTACTAGGTCCACTGGACCTTTACAAGCCCTATAGCTCGATTCTAGAGCTGTTTGTTTTTCCTGTCCAATATGCACACAAGATGCACTTGGAGGACACCTTCTGGTTCCACCTGAACCACATTCCAGTCAATAACATGATTAGCATCAAGTATATATTTCTTAAGAAATGAAACATGAAACACATTATGTACAACCATAGATGCAAGTAATGCAAGCATGTATGCAACTGGCCTAATCCTTTCCAGTATTTCAAATGGCCCACAAAATCTTGCTGCCAACTTGGCGCAACTTCCCAGCTTCAGGGAACTCCTGTTAGTTTTCACTTTCACGAAAACATGATCACCCACTTTGAATTCTCGGTGGTTTCTATTCTTATCAGCATAACTTTTCTGCCTGTCCTGGGCATCTTTCAAATTATGTTTAATTTTTATCATTTGGTCCTCCATCTCCTTGAGCAACTCTGGCCCAACTACTGCTCTGTCAGCTGGATTATCCCAGCTCACTAGAGTGTTTCACTTTCTTCCATAAAGTGCTTCAAATGGGCTCATCTTCAACGATGCATGATACCCATTATTATAGGCAAATTCTACCAAATGCAGGTAGTCTTCCCATCTTGTTGGTTTGTCCATCACGTACATTCTCAGCATGTCCTCTATTACTATGTTCACCCTCTCTGTCTATCCATCAGACTCGAGATGATATGTTGTACTAAAATTCAAATCCATTCTGAATCCTTTGAACAGTCCTTTCCAGAAATTCAAGGTGAATTTCGGGTCCCTATCAGACACAATCGTTTTAGGAATTTTGTGCAAGTGTGCCACTTCTTTTAAGAAGATGTCAGCAATATATGTTGCCTTGTGAGCAGTTATCAGTGGAATAAAATGGGCACCTTTTGTAAGCTTGTCCACCACCACCATGATTGAATCATGTTGCTTGCTCGTTCTGGGCAATCCTATAATAAAATCCATGGTCACCACTTCCCACTTCCATTCCGGAATGGGTAAAGGCTGCAGCAATCCTGCTAGGTGCCTATGCTCAGCCTTAACTTTCTAGCATTCCATACATCTGGCGATGTATTCAGTGATCTCTCTCTTCATACCCAACCAAAAGTAATGGCTTTTGACTGCTGCCACAGTCTTCTGATATCCAGGGTGTCCAGCATACATCACATTATGCATTTATTTTAGAATTGCAAGTTTCAATTCCTAGACATTGGGTATATACACTCTGTCTTTATACAAAAGTAATCCATCAGCTTCCAAGGTGTAACTTTCCCTTTTTTTGGCCTTTCACTCTGTTGTAGCTTTGCTACCAAATCTTTGTACTGCAAATCTACATTTACAGCTTCCAAAATTCTATCCTTAATATCATTCATGTACATGCTAATGGATGCAGCATGTAAGTCATGCACTTTTCTGATGAGTGCATCAGCCACCTTGTTTTCCTTCCCCTTGATATGCTTGATATCAAAGTCATATTCGCACAGAAACTCTAGCCACCTACTTTGTCTAGCATTTAAAGTTGGCTGATCAAACAAATATTTCATACCATTGTGGTCTGTTTTCAATTCAAATCTCCTTCCCATGAGGTAATGTCTCCATTTCCTCAGAGTGTGGACGATTGCTGCCAGCTCCGAATCGTGACTGGCATAATTCTTTTCATGCTCTTTCAGCTTCTTGGACTCATAACAGATTACAAATCCATCTTGGCTGAGAACTCCTCCCAACCCTTCCTTACACGCATCTGTGCACACCACAAAATCCATATTTGGATTTGCAATTCTCAGGATTGGAGTGTTGGTTAACAACTGCTTCAATCACTAGAAACTCTCTTCACACTCTTCAGTCCACTGAAACTTTTTCTCCTTCCTTTGCAAGGAAGTGATAGGGTGAGCTATCTTTGAGAACCCTGTGATAAACCTTCTATAATAGCCCACCAGACCCATAAAGGATCTAACTTCTGTCACATTTCTTGGCGTTGACCATTCTCGGATGGCCTCAACCTTCTCAGGATCCACAACGATCCCTTCTTCTTAAATAATGTGCCCCAAGTAATGGATTTTCCTTTGATAAAATGAGCATTTTCTCAATTTGGCATACAGTTGGTGTCCTCTCAACACTTGCAGCACCAGTCTCAGGTGTTGTTCATGCTCTTCCTCTGACTTGGAATACACCAAGATTTCATCCAAGAAGACTATGACAAACTTGTCTAAATAGTCCCCAAATACACCATTCATCAAGCACATAAAAAAAGCAGGTGCATTTGACATTCCAAACGGCACCACTGTGAACTCGTAATGACCGTACCTTGTTCTAAAGGAAGTAATGTTGATGTCCACATCCTTTATTCTCACCTGGTGATATCTTGATCAAAGATCTATCTTTGAAAATATTTTCGCACCCTTCAACTGATCGAAAAGATCATCGATCCTTGGCAGAGGATACTTGTTCTTGACAGTCACCTTGTTCAACTATCAGAAATCAATGCAAAACCTCAACATCCCATCCTTCTTCTTCACGAACAGGACTGAGGCACCTCAAGGTGACATGCAGGGGTGAATGTACCCCTTCTTCAAAATCTCTTCAAGCTACAATTGCAACTCTTTCAACTCTAGTGTACTCATTCTATAAGGATTTTTCGACACTGGAGCTACTCCAGGCATCAAATTTATAGAAAAATCGATGTCTCTCTTCGGAGGTAGTCCAGGTACCTCCTGAAATACATCCTTGAACTCTGTGAGTACCTCATGGTCTCCAATATTTTAGACTTCATCTTTGGATGCTTCCTCCACATGAGCTACAAATAATTGACAGCCTTTCCTGTAACACTTCTTCAGCTGCATGGTCGAGATTTCTCTAATAGCCACAGCCCTGGGAATTCCTTGGACTGTTTTTCGATTTCCCTCTTCATCCAGGCATGTAAACCTCTTGTTACGACAGTCTAGAAGGGCATGGTGATGCTCCAACTAGTCCATTCCAATTAAACAGTCATAAGATCCTAAAGGCAGAATATTCAATTCAGCCTTCGTGCTCATTCCTTTCATGTCCATAGGAAAGGAATTAACAACCTCAACAATTTTCCTCTTCATTCCTGTAGCCAACTACACTAACCAAGACTTTTCATGTTTGCTTCTTGATAAATGCAAACTTTCCACCACCCTAGGATCTACATTACTATGGCTAGCCTCTGAATCGATTAAAATAATAAATGGTCGGTTGTTAATCATACCTTCCACTTCAATCATGTGTGATTTAAATTCATCTTGTTTGTTTTCCAGGGTTGCATAGATCCTTGGCATTCTACTGCCCATGTCCTCCACTGTTTCATCTTGTTGAACAGTATGAACAGCTCTTGCTTTGCCATTTTTATGGGGACAATCCCTGTACTTGTGGTTCCCTTGACAGCCCCAACACTGAATGGGCATCTGTCTCTGCCTTTGTTCCCCCACTTCAGCCATTCTTGGCTCTCCAAATGATGGATGTCCTTGAGGATTATTTCTGAAAAAGGGAGGTTTGTTTCCCTTCTTCCTCTATTCCTTCTTAAACTTCCTCTGGTCATCCCAAGCCTTTCGAAAGGTAGGATTTTCTCTCTGTTGTTCATACAAGCATTTTTCCCTTCTTATTGTTTCTTCCATAGTCTTGGGATCATCATACTAAATATTTTCACCAATGGCAGGTGGCATTCCACTCAGATACCTCTGAATCTTGACAGCCTCATCTTTGATGAACGGAACATACTTCAGTAGTTCCAAAAAAATTCGTTCGTATTCATCAATGGTCATGTTGCCTAGCTTGAGTTCAAAGAACTCCTTCATCTTTCTGTCATAGTATCTTTTAGTCAGGTATTTCTTCTCGAAATACCTATTGAAATCCTTCCACGTGATATCTTTCTCACTAATGTGTTTCACCTGCACAAACTGATCCCACCACATGGATGCTTTTCCTTTCAATTGATACATCGCAATTCTTCCTTCTGCATGAGAGGAATAATTCTACAGTTGGAAATATTTCCTCATGCCAAGCAATCATGTTTCAGCATCTTCCTCCTTCTTATGTTCTCCATCAAACGTTGGAGGCGTGATCTTGTTCATCTCCCCTTTCAATTCATCCACTCTAGATCTTCGGTGTTTTCTGGTAGGGGATGGGCTTGAACTACTATGCGCTTCCCTGCTAGAATGCTTTGGGGAACAACGATGATGTATTCTACCACTCCTTGATCTTCTTCTTCTCTCAGGGGTCCCGCGACTCTCTGTCTTTATTGAGCCACTTCTCTTCTCCAACTTCCTTTCTATTCTTTCTAGGTTCTTCAACATTTTTAAGTTTAATTCACCCTGTTGATCCCTAACTCTCATGAGCTTTCGGCTATCAAATCAGCAAGCCTGGCAATCTTTCTGTAATATTTCAATGAGTTTCATCATATTTCCTTCCTTATCCATCTCTTTTCCATGCCCATTAGATTTTTTTCCTTCGATTTCCAGGTTAACATCCCTTCCTACCCTTTCGTCCTCTGTTTCGAAGGCAATCTGCACCTCTTCCAATTCCATATTCGGCATGGGTTTTTGGATGTCCTGAAACTCGTTCAAATTTGCACACACAACGTGCAGTCAACCAGAGTTTTTCAGACCTTATCCCATAATAAAAACCACAACAATCATTAACCAATGTGAATAAGAAAAAATGTTTTGAATCCACTAAGTTTTCTGAGCTCTGTTTGGTTCTGCAAAATTTGGGACTTCTGTTTTTGGGGTCTCGGTCCACGAGACTCTCATACTCTCTTTTAGGTTTTGGATTTTTGGTCCATGAGACTCTCATACTCACTTTCTGGTTTTGGGGTTTTGGTCCATGAGGATCCAACAGTTAAATCCTCAACGGTTCTTTTGTCTTCGAAAATTTTGGGACTTTGGGACTTCGGGGTTTTGGCACTTCGGTTTTCGGGTCTTCGGTACCTGGGAGTTCACAAAGCAATGACTCCAAGTCTCTTTTTTCTTCAATCCTTGACTTCTAAAATTTCTATCTCCTTACCCTCCGAGCCCACAGTACAGTTTTTGCCCTTAACCATGGTGGCGCGTGGCACATTCAGGAGGGTCCACGTCACCCTCGGTGATGTCATCGTGTCCCACCACTCTCGCTTTTCTTCTCAACCCACTGGCACGTGGTACACACCCATGTGTCCCTGTCCATTTGAAGTGAAATCCAATGGTTAGACTTCTCTTAGATCTACGACACAGATCCTTTTGGCATTTCGAGGGACCCACACAAAGTCGCCCATTTCGAA
>CBVK0100603392.1:0-16853 GCA_900067695.1 Picea abies | reverse complement strand
TCATGACTGTGTGTCGGTTCTTTTGTCTTCATGAGTTGATCACAGACATGAATGGACTCATCATATTGTACTCATGCATCTGTTGTGTTCTTAGTTCACCAATAGATCATATTTGATCTTTTATCGATTCTATGTATTGTTCTAGTGCTAACTCTTTGTCGAATTAAATCTGTATGAGGCGCTTCCTTCAAATCATTTACGTATGACCATATGCGTAAAACCACGGGCTCATTGATTTAAGTGTTGCCTCTTATTTTACCCTTATTTCTCTATTCCATACGACCGCAGGTGGTGACCAAGCACTAGGCCAAGCGAGTGCTTGATCACTTATCAAAATTAGTGGTCACGTTTTAATCTCCCGATGAGATGGACGACTATCAGTACTTTGGGACTTCATCCTTCACGACTTCCAGACTCTTTACAAATCTCCCAAATAAAAGATACGTGTCCATAATCTTCAATGGTTGAGAACGCTCTCCGAAGTAGATCAACAGCTAGTGTCACGTCATAGTTTACGCTTATTTTATCCTTCCACTGTGCTTGATCAACGGTCGATAACGCTCCCGAATTAGATCAACAGTTAGCATTAACTTCGGCCTTCAACACTTTAGGTGATTTCTCCTTCACAATCTTCTAGAGTTCATTTCGCCAAAGTAGATCGGACGGTTGGAGTTTATTTGCATGATGAACAGTTCTCATTCATTTCGAAACTTCGAGACTTCGAGAATTTGTTGGTGGTGAAACTCCCGAAGTAAAAACTCTCAGAGTGACGTAACTTGTTAACGTGGCTGTTGGCACAGGGGCAGACCTAGGGTTCAATGCTCAAGAGAGCACTAACAAAGCCCTAACTACCGGCCCTTTTGGCAACACCTGCGAAGCAGATGAAGTCTCACCTGATATAGAGGCAGGGGTGGTTGCAAGACTTAGATGTTTGCAACCTTAGCTGGGACACATATATGTGATTGTAACGCCTTAACAAAGCACTTAGAAGTTATAATTCATTAGCATTCAGCCTTAGTTTACAACGCAGATAAACCCTAATGCAACATAGTATTCAACCAGATCTAACATATAGAAGCACTTAGCATAAGGAAATAGGTCAGATCTAGTATTCATTCACATTACTAAGCACATAGAATCATCAGATCTATCTATCATTCATCTATATCAAAGCACTAAGAAAATAAACATATAAACACATCAATACATCACACAAAGCATAGCAACACAGCATGTACGTGGTTCACCCCCAGCCTGGGGCTACGTCCACCAACTCTTCTTCTCTTTATTTCTTTCTGTCAAGCTTCTTACAGGCACAAAGCATTTCTTCTCTTTATTTCTTTCTGTCAAGCTTCTTACAGGCACAAAGCATCAAAAACCTACTCCGCAGAGGACAGGAGATATGCGCGCACTTCACCAGATCCTCCTTCCCCGAGTAAATCCAGGCACAGAGCCTTACATAGTATGCGCACAAAGCACTACAGATGACTTGCACTTAACTCTGCAAGTCTTAATCACGTCTTCTTGCACATAGCTAGTACTAGCACTCAGCTATGGGTACTTCTTACATCGCCTAACTTTCTATTTATACATTACAAAATAGTCCTAATCATGGGTAAACCCATGGGCCGACATCCCCATACCCGTTACATAATCCCAAAACCCAAAAATCCCTAAAAAGGGGTCGAGATCCCATGATCTCCTCTTCGACTTGCGCTCCGCCTTCGACAGCCTGTCGAAGTCCCAAAATAGGTCAAACATTACGAAGGATCCTCAAATCTTAGTCAAGGGCCAATAGGCCCCCAACACTCACCTGTGACTCATCCAAAATCACTCTGGTCTGGGTAGCTATGCTTCAAAGGCCTTGAGCTTGGCTCGAGCTGCTTCAACCTGTTGTTGTGCCACAACCTCCTACTCGGCGAATTCTTGGATAACTACTTCGTTGACGGTTCCCTCTAAGGGTTGTTCAGTTGCAGTGATGAATTGCTCCAGTTCTTCTCCTTGGCCTTCAATTTATGCAAATAGTTGGCAAGCCTCATCCTGGATTTGTTGGAGCCTCTGAGTCACTTCCATGACTTTGCTCTGAACAATGTGTACCTGATGTTGAGCAGTGAGTTGTTCTTGGGATCGTTTCATCCTCTCAACTGCTGATAGGGGTTTCAACTACGCCTGTACTGTTTTTTCTTGCTGCTTTGCCTCTTGGAGCTGTGACTCTAGTGCCTTCAATTCGGGATCCTCAGCGAGTCGCTCATAAGTCTGGGCATTGCAATCGCTTAGTTGTTTACATTCCATGGTGAGGGCCTTGATTCTCTCAATTGTGCTTCGAGTAGTTGCTTCTCTTTGATCTTGCACATCCTGCGAAGTGTTGGGTACGGTTCGGAGCTCTAAGTCTGCTATTCTTTGTTAAAGCTGTTGGATAGCTTCCGCGAGCTGTGCTACTTGATGCTCTACTGGTTCTTCCGCTTTTTTCTCTAAGCCTGTGACAGAGTGAAGTGCTCTGTTGATTGCTTCTTTTACTTCAGTCTGTTCCGTGAGTAGCTGCTCTTTCTCCTGCTAGATCTGCGATCTTTCTTCCTCGAACTTTGCTTGAAGGGTGTCCTTCTCCTGCTGTGTGATCCTGCGTTGCTCTATAACTTCCTCATGTGCTTGCTTTAAGGCCATTGTGGCCTGTTCCTTTTCTTCTTGTACGCGACGAAGGCGAGCTTCGGTCACATCAGCTATTCTGCGGAGTTGGGTAGGCTCATCTCCCAAATCTGTTTCATCTAATGGCAGGGGTGCAATGGACACTGTGTGGCTCAAATAAAGGGCTTGTTGTACACCTCTTAGTTCTGCTTGGATTCTATCGTACATGGCTTCTTGTTTTGCTTTAGTTCTTTGCAAAATCTCTTCTAAGGAATCTCCTATAGATTAAATAATGAAGTCGAAGTCATCAACCATGAGTACACTCTGCATCTTTGGCTTATTGGACTTGGACTTCTTCCACGATGAAGGTTTCATGGGGGAAACCTTCCTTTTCTTAGATGGATCGGTGTCATCAGGGAGGTTCTATGACTGTTTTACTTCGCCTTGCTTATCTTCTTCTTTTTCTTCTTTGTTCACTTCGTCATCACCTCCTCTGCTAGGTGACTCAGATGTGATTTCTTATGATGTGTTGTGGATGTCTTGTACATCTTGCTTCTTTTTATTCCTGTTGCTGCTTGGGGCATCATACTCTTCGTGAGTAACCACCGGATTTCCAATGAGGTCCGGGTCAGACAACTCTGCGGGGTCAACAGGGATAAGGAGTTCTGCAGGCCAATCTTTAATGATTTCTTCCAGGTCCTCTGTGGTGAGCTTGTGGTAGGACTGAAGTTCATCTTTGCTTTCATCAGCGTGCGCAATGATATAAAGAAAATGCCTATCTGTGCGGAACTTCATAAGAGGTCTAAACCTGTCCAGGGTGTTCGACGTCATATGAGGAAAGGACTCAATAGCCCTCCTAAGCTGTAGGTAGTAGGTATGAAATATTGCGTTTGACTGCCATTGTTTTCCCATATCGCTTGAGTACCGGAGCATGGTGAACTTCATAGCGAGTGGCTCGAACGACTCAATGTCTGGGAAGGTCGCACCTTCCGGTATCTCCCAGGCAGTAAACACTATGAGGATCAAGATCCAGCTAAAGTGGAACTCATAGCCCTGAGCCTGAGCTTTGCGACAATACAATTCGAGCTAGTTAACTAGGTACTTCACCCAATTCATCTGTAGGCCTTCCATGCATTTCCCAGTGAGGTCAACGACAAACCCTGTGACCTGCGTGGGTCTGTTCTTTCTTACTAGCTTTTCTTCAATTAATTGGCATCCTAGGTGCACTGCACCATTCTGGATTGAGGCTACCTTATAGCATCGTGTCCCCTTTTCTACATCGCCATATGTATCTTTGATCTTCTGTGCCGATGCGCGATCTGTAGCCTTCCCTGGGTAGAAGTCCTGTGTGTCAGGTCCCTACATGCTCAATCCTGTGATCCTATGGATCAGCGTCGGATCGACCATGATGCGTCTATCTAGCCATAGGTAGCTGCAATGGTAACATGAGAGCAGGAGATTAACACACGCGTTAACCTCCTGGTGCCTTCCAAAATGTGGAACCTTCATTACATTCAAGAGGGTGGACTGCGTGAGGTTCATAGTCCATGGTTGAGGGATGATTTTTGAGTTCTTTCTCTTCGCCTTGGTCAAATATTTATGAGTTGCGAGCATTCCGTATCTCTTACGGTCTCCTAGGTTATAGTCATTGATCTTCAAGGTTGGAATCCTCTCTAGTTGTGGTCTGACTGTGCATATCCCCTTCGAGAGATATGCAGTGACGATGGTGTATTCGAAGTCCCTTAGGACACTGTCGCGACTCACTACACTGGATAGGGGTGGGATGTAATCGGGTAGGATGGACGGTAAAAACTTTGCATTCACCAAGTCATCTCTATGCTTGGTTCTCTTCTCAGTTTTAGCTGGGGATGGTCCAGATCCGCGAGCAGTCGACGGGGAGGCTTGCACCCCTCTCCTCGATGAATCTTGTACACCCACAGACATTACCCTTTCAATCATGAGATTGATGAGTACCTCCTTCATAGACTCTTCAACTACACTAAGTTCTTCGGACATACACGCTCGTGGTTGAATATCTCGGGTTGAAGAGTAACTACTAAATGCAACGGGATGGATGGTGAGAGCTCGATGATTGCTACGCGAAATTAACTAATCTGCGGGCTCAGATAATCATAGTTGGTAAAAGTGTTCTCGGTGCAATGCTCAACGAAATAAGTATACGACGAGGTAACATATCTCTCTAACGGGCGAGAAGTCTTCATTAATGCAGTTCTGTCTATTACTGCGCGGTCCCAACGATCCGATGGCGAGCTTTCTGGCCATAACTGTTGTTCTACCTGTTTGAAAGTGTCAGGCTAACGGTCATAATGCCTCCAACGGTAATATTTCTTCATCATGGAGAAGTGCCATGTTGTGCTGTACTGATATCCCAACGAAGTTCAAATTATGAAATCCTTCCTTCTGTGAAGTTCTTTCTGGTGCTATTTGTAATTTTTCTAACTTGGCTTTCTTCTTGCTGAGCTTTCTAGCCTTCTTTCCAGTGATCTGCATCTTGGTATTCCTTTTTCCATTCTGATTCTTATCTTCTCTTGGCATAGTAACTTCGCATTGTTGATGATCTTTACTAGGGTTCAAGGGAAATACTTCTTCTTTGTCTGGGGTAGGTGCTTTACTCCTCTGTACAAACAAGTATTTTGATTCTTCCTATGTTCTTTCAACTTTGACATCCAGATCTCTGGTCCTCAGTAGCTTCGATTGGTCCTCTTGTTCTTTCAATAAGTGCGCTATTCTCTTAGTCATGAAGTTTCTTAGGTCTTGCTTTTTCTATTCTAGAGATTACTCATCTTTTCTTCGGATCTGCTCTTTCTCAATCCAGGTTTTTCCTAGTAACATAGAAAATGGAGCGTTGTTTTCAATAAATTTAACAACGTCAAAATCTTCCTCTATCGAAGTTCCATGAGCACTCATATATATCTGGGCAAGTCTTTCACATAGGGTTATCAGCTTTCCTCTAAATAATCCTATTCATCCTAATGAAGGAATCATAGTAGGCTTTCCTAAAATTTCCCAAGTTCTTTCTATCATGATATTCACCTGTGTTTCTTCATCTAGAACACAGTCAATATCGAAGTCTCCTATTCTTGTTTCTATGCACTCTTTTTCTTTGAATATCTCTGACAAGTTGATATCTCTGTGATCGTTCAGGGTTTCTTTCATCTGCAATAGTGTAGTTTCTGATTCTTTCCGAGGTTCTGCCATAATCTTAGTCTCTTGGCCTTTCTCAAGGTTTTTTTGTTCCATATTCATTTGTTCAACCTTAGCAATCATTCTAGGGCAATCCAAAACTTCATGATCCATAGCTTTACAACAAAGACAACTAGGTCCTCTACCAGGGAATTCCTTAGCAAGATGTCCCGGTCTTCTGCAACTATAACAAAGAGTTAATCCTCTCTTTCTCTTAAATGGTCCCCAACCTTTCCTGTACTGCACACTAGGATCATAGTAGCTATCTTGCAAAAAATTCTTTCTAGGGTCCTACATCCATTTGTTAGTCCAAACATTCTTTCTATGCATAGGAATAACATATCTTTCACTATTTCTATCAGATCTACTCATATCAAGCCTTCTTTCATCTAGATGTGCCCTAGTTTTCAGGCTAGGACAAAATTTATCAAACATACCTAGATCCATACTTTTGAAACAAAAATTTCCACTTATCTTATCTTTTTCAAAAACTTTTCACTGTTCTTACCTTTATCAGAGCACAAAGCTTCAAGATCTTACCTCTTTTCTTCGGATCAAACTTCTCTTCTTAGAACAAAGCTTCACAAGTTAAGTAGAGTACTACAAACTAAAGCAACAGATCTATGCACAACACTTTCTCTTTTCTTCAGTTCCCAGCAATCACAGTTTTAGGTCCCAGCAACGAAACCATTTTTTGGCACAGGGGCAGACCTAGGGTTCAACGCTCAAGATCGCACCAACAAATACCTAACTACCAGCCCTTTCGGCAACACCTGCGAAGCAGATGAAGTCTCACTCGAGGTAGAGGCAGGGGTGGTTGCAGGACTCAAATGTTTGCAACCTTATTTGGGACACAGATATGTGATTGTAACGCCTTAACAGAGCACTTAGCAGTTATAATTCATTAGTATTCAACATTAGTTTATAGCGCAGATAAACCCTAACACAACACAATATTCAACTAGATTTAACATATAGAAGCACTTAGCATAAGGAAGCAGGTCAGATCTAGTATTCATTCACATTACTAAGAACATAGCATCAAAAGATCTATCTATCATTCATCTATATCAAAGCACTAAGCAAATAAACATATAAACACATCAATACATCGCACAAATCATAGCAACACAACATGTATGTGGTTCACCCCCGGCCTGGGGCTACGCCCACCAAATCTTCTTCTCTTTATTTCTTTCTGTCAAGCTTCTTACAGGCACAAAGCATCAAAACCCTACTCTACAGAGGACATGAGATCTGTGCGCACTTCACCAGATCCTCCTTCCCCGAGTAGATCTAGGCACAAAGCCTTACACAGTCTGTGCACCAAGCACTACAGATGACTTGCACTTAACTCTACAAGTCTTAATCACGTCTTCTTGCACATAACTAGTACTAGCACTCAGCTATGGGTACTTCTTACATCGCTTAGCTTTCTATTTATACATTACAAAATAGGCCTGAGCATGGGTAAACCCATGGGCTGGCATCCCCATACCCATTACATAATCCCAAAACCCAAAAATACCTAAAAAGGGGCTGAGATCCCGCGATCTTCGCTTTGACTTGTGCTCTGCCTTCGACAGCCTGTCGAAGTCCCAAAATAGGTCAAACATGACCGAGGATCCTCAAATCTTGGTCAAGGGCCAATAGTGGCGTTGACTGAGTGGCTGCCACATGTCACTTAGATTCGTGACTTTACACATAATTGAAATGCCAACTGCACTTTGACACTTGTCATCATCCGATTGCACCACATGTCCTTTCTGATGTGAATCTCCTCATGTGGCACATGTTCTTCTCTTGGATCTAACGGTTGTCCTAACTCCTGAAATGTATCTCAGATCGACGACTGAGAGTGACTTCAGAACTTCGGCCTTCGGGTGATCTCATATGTTCTGAATCCTTTTTCTCCGAAGTGGTCAGTGCCAAAGTTGACCACTATTTTGATCCAATGACCATTATGTCTTGTCCAGATCCGATGGTCCTCATTTACTTTGGGACTTTGGGGCTCCGACCTTCGTCTTTTCTTGTCCTATCCTTCCACTTTCTATAGATCGGACAGTCAATATGACTCCCAAAATATTTCTCAGATCGGACGACTCATTTCCTCTTCGAAACATTCATGGCTTACACTATCCTTCCACTTTACTCGATCCAACGGTCAGTATATTATCTGAAGTGTTCCTCATATCGAACGACTCATGTCCACTTTAGGACTTCGACCTTTCTTACTTCTCGTTTTACCCAAAGTGTAACCTCCTCACAACTTTTAACTCGAAATTGAAATTGTTCGTTGATCGTGATCTTAGATCGATGATTCGATCTGTCTACGATGCTACTTTGCCTTGGTTTAAATCCAACGACTCTTATTTTTACCAAAAAATTTCCTACGATCAGATGGCTCACATTTACGTCGGAACTTCGGCTTCAGCTAAAATTCATTCATGCACATTTCCTTCGGTCGATTTTACGCGAAGTGGTCAAAGTCGGGTTGACCATGCATATGTCACTTCCATGATCTATGGTTCATGAATTACTTTTTCCTTCCACTCAACTTGATCCAATGGTTGACGTGGATTGCGGAACTGTAACTTGCGCGTGGTTTAGTCTGTCGCCCAAACTCCGCAATTTGAAGTTGTGCGATTATTGGTGGATCAACCACAGTCGTCAATCTTTGAGTCGATGAGATATGACGATCTAGACTAATTGTGGGATTGGAAATAATGTGTAGTTTAATTCTCCCTTCGCGCTCCGCAATCAATCCCTTCCCTTGATATGGTGCTTGCATATCCAACGATCATGACTTGATTTGATCGTTGACCAATCCTCCAACGATCCTTCTCTTGTAATCTGGCGGTCTAGGCTAATTGCGGGATTGGAATTAACGCATTATTTAATTCTCCCTTTGTGCTCCGCAACCAATCCCTTCCATTGATTTGCTGCTTCCGTATCCAACGGTCACAACTTAATCTGATCATGTTTATGCAATGCGCTTCTCCTTCTGAGCTTTGATCTCTGCATGTTGTCTAACATTTTTATTCTCTGCACACTGTTTGACATTTTCATTCTCTGCTAATTGTTATACTATTGACATCAAGGACAATTTTATCAATGATAACTCAACAATGACAATTCATCATAACGACTTATCATCACATCACAATGACATCGACTATTGACATCAATGACAATATGTCCAACAACCCAGACACTTAACTTTTCTAGAATCAAAAGAGTATAGATCTTGCTAAGGTCTGGTGATTTGAAGGCCCAATTTCTCCATGATAATTGTAGGCATCAAATTATGCGAATCTCTTGAGTCTAACATGCAATTGTTTAGTAAATGATCGTGCACAGTCAGTGTAATATAGAAAGGAGCAATATAATCTTTACTATTTTCAATGTGTGATCCAAACATGATTGTAAGTTTTTCATCCTGCAAATTGATAACATCAACTTGACATTCAACATCAGAAAAATTTATTGCTATTGCGATTTGCTTTTTATAGATCGGATTTCTAGCAAGTTCAACCAGAGGCATTGGAATTTTAATTTTATTTAGTTTGTTTTCTAGATTGAAAGTCCCAATTTATTTTTCAATTTCCCCGGTCTGAACTTCGGCTTATTTATTTTCTGGCTTCTTAGTTTGTACTGCTTTGGTTTCAACTTGCTTTATTCAGGTAGCTTGTGTTTTAGTTGATGGTTTTGTAACTGCTACCTCATTTGCTTTGTTTCATGATATTTTTTTTTTTGGTGGAGTATTTGTAGAACTTTTTTTCTCTTGGCCTTAAATCATATTTATGTTGGAGCTCGACCATTATTGAATCAGTGAGATCTTTGTATGTAGAGTCTCCCAAATTGTTGATATTTTCATCATCATTAAATAAAGATTCCAGATCCAAGGTTTTCTCATAATCTTGTTTGGTTAGGTGAGGCTCAAGATCATCATCACTGAGATTGTTTAGATCTTCATCCAATTCGTCATAATCTTGCACCTCATCTCCCTGTATGAGATTCTCAGTTTTAAAAGGAGCTTGAATCTTTTGTTCCTCATTTTTTATTTTCCTTTGTTGTATCTGAAGATTCATGTTAGGATTTCTCCTGAATTTATTTCTATCATATTGATCAGGTTTGGATTTTTCCATTTCCATCCTGGAAATCTTATTTGATAAGTCTTTAATAATTTTTTCCATCTCATCCATTTTTTCCTCTGAAGAAATTTTTCCAGATCCAAAAGGCCCTGCTTGTTCTTTAAAATGCCCGGGTTCTCTTGTTCCCGTCTCAAATTTAGTTTTTAACTTTCTGGATGCCATCATATTGGATTCAATCTCTATAACATCATCTTGAATTCTTTCTAAAGTAGTGGATCTTATTTCTCTCAAAAGTAGAGCGAAATTAGAATCAAAAGCCCCTACAAAAGTGACTTTTGCAGTTGGCTGAGAAGGTTTAACTTCAGCCAAGATCTTGTGATAGAGTTTATTAAATCTTTGAATGAACTCTAGGACTGATTCAAATGTTTTCTTTCTCAAGGTTCTGAATTCAGTTAAGTAATATAGATGATCTTTTTTCTCACCCCATTGCCTTAAGAAGGAAGATTCTAGATCATTATATGATGGTATAGAGTCCACTGGAATTCCTTTGAACCAAGTTCTTACCTGTCCTTCAAAATTTTGTACTAACAGTCTCATATAAACATCTTCATGCTCAATACCAAGGATATCAGTGAATTGGTCAAAAAATACTATATTTTCTGTTTTTGTCAAATCCCCTTCACTGGTGAATTTAGGGAGGTTCTTCATGTAATTTTTAGGTAAATCATGTAGGATAGCAGTAAGAGATAAGGGAGCATATCTAGTAGCGACCTTGGAAAAGATCCTTTGGGTTGAACTAGTATATTTACTTGGCCACCAGCCCCTCCACCTCTGGAACCTCCAACACCGGCACCTCCAGCACCGACCATTGAAAGTCTAGGAGACAAAAATCAAGGACTAAAAGGGATATTATTAAAAACTTCAAAAGATTGATCTACTAAACTTTTGACTACTTCGAGACGGTGTACAAAAAGTTCAGAAAGATGATCGTAAGGAGAAGGAAGATTTAAATGAGGGGGAAAAAGAAAACTTGAACTCGATTTCTCATATTTACCAGATGTATAGATAGGAGAAGCAATAGGGGATGAATCTGAGTATAAAAAGTGATCTTCAGGGTTTTTGGAAACATAAACTTTTACTTCAGGAAGAGAAAGAATCGACTGTGTACAAATAATAGTAGGGATTGAAATGGATTCTTTGATTTCGTTGGTAAAATTATCTATCAACGAGATAGGGGTGGTTTGGATAATCTCAAATTTCACTTAAGGAATAATTCCTTCTGGAGTTTCTAATTTAATTTCAGATTTACTTGTTGATGCTTCTACAGAATGAACTTGTTTATATTTTTTCTTTAAGACTTAGTTCTTCAGTAGAAATCTTAACATTAACTTGCATAACTGTTGTTGGGAAAAATACCCTACGGACTAGCAAACTAGGGTCAGACTTGCACGCAGATTTTGACCGAAAATAAATTACTTTTAAACCTACAACCCAAGATTAAAACCCCTCTTTCACAATGACTACAACCCAAGATTAAAACCCCTCTTTCACAATGAATGCATGAAGAGAACCACCAACCTTAATACCGTCGTTTGATGTAGATCCTCCATTGCATTTTGACCACTTGCTTGTGCTGCTCCTTCCACAGATAACCTGCAATCAAGACCAATACCAACTATGCATGCATGCTACTTTTCTACCTAAGGGTTAGAAATCAAACATAAATTAACCAAACCATAGATAACTCATGCATTGGGACGAGAAAAGTATTCTTTTTATTAATAAAAATGAATCAACTTACAATCAAAGTCGAGACCGGCCACCACTCCTTGAACCTGATCCTAGGCTCCTCTTCTTATGTCCTCCAACTGCTTTGCGTTAAATCTCCTTTGGCATGAGGAAAGGCTAAAGGGTTGGGACAATGGATTACGTAAATGGGCAGAGTTTCTTCGCTATATTTTTTCCTCCTCCAAATGGTACCCCTACCCCTTATTTTATAGGCTAGAAGGAGCTAGGGTTTTGGACGAACCCTCGGCCATGCATGGCCGAGAGTTTCAGTTAACTGACCCATATCTTTTTGTTCCATCGACAACTTTCCACTTTTTGTGCTTTGTTAGGTACACGCGGGCTGTAGTGAGCCAGCCAGCGTGCACACGCGGGCTGTAGTGAGCCAGCCAGCATGCACACGCGTGTAGTAATGGGTTAGGGCGCGTGGGCCTTGACACAAGAGGATTTCCAAAGAGTTGTTCAGCAGATGTTTTGGCAATGAAGGGATATGAGTTGGCCTGATGCCAAGTAAGCATGTGTGGTGCAATTTAGGGTTATAACAGATACCCCCTAATGTGTGAGGTCAGAAGAGCATATGATGGCCGAAATACATTACCAATCTTTACTGATGTGCTGAATGAGTGAGCCCAAGGATCAGGAACCAGGAGGTGCCGTCTGCAAAATAACAAATGTCTCACCGAGGCGGGCATACCCATGCTCGGGATAAAATAGAACCATGGCTACCAATCAAATACACTGTAGATCCATGTTAAATAACTATAAAGAGTAGCCGCGAACAATACACAGTGGAGCTACATCTTGAAATCAGAAAGATATACATATAGAGTACCCATCTTCCAGAAGCTGATTCGGCCTGATGGCTGTACTTCAGAGCTCGAGCAACAACTTCAAAATCTTCTAAAACTTGGGTAGGAGTGTACTATGAGTGTACGACTGCACTTCCCAGAGGTCTTCGACGGCTCGTCGGTTATGGACTTGATAATCTTGATGATCGGACTGAAGGCTTCAGTGATTTCGAACAAGGACTTGATTGTATATTCAGGATGGCCGGGTATGTGGACAAGAGACATATTGTAGAGGGGCCGACTCAGGCTTAGTGACAAACTTCCCTTGGACAATAGCACGACAAGTGATAAGACTCATGCAGCATATATGTTAATCATAAGTCTACGAAGCAGGAGGCAACACAAACTCTCCATATGTTTGGAAGAGTAACCAAATGGTGGAGGACACAACTCTATATAGTGAGAAAAGCTCCCTAAGGTCGTACTACATCCTATAGTCTGATGATCAAATGGACAGATGTGCCTTATTCAAGGGCGACTCATTATGCTGCCAATAAAGAAAATACTTTTCCCTTCCTCTTTTCGGGGTATATTTGATTTTTTTTGTTCTTTTTGATAATTTTTGAAAAAGAATAAAGGAATATTACATTACAATGGAGGAACGAGTACTGCAAACATACAAGCTCAAGGCACAAGGACAAGACTGATGTTCTGGTAAAATGATACTCGGGAAAAATCCTCTGGCGGCCAAAGGTGTTAAGACGCAGAAGAAAACTGTCACAAGGCTGGTGGATAAGGTATGCAAATGCGGTTGATAGAACACACAATGGTAACGTCCTTCGATGTAAGTTTGATGAGCCCAGAGAAGGTAAGCTTGGTGGTTTTTCATATTTAGAGAGTCTGAAAAAGCATAAAAGGAGACTCCACTGGGGTACCTTTTTCGACAATAGTCTAGTCGGTTTGAAAAAGGGATAAACTAGCACTGATTAGACGTCAATTCAAAACCATTTTAACGAGTGTGAATCACTCGGCTATTTTTTCACTTTTAAGGAGTCTGAAAAAAGCTTAACTATGGACTCCGTCAGGAATATTCTTCTGGACCAATTTAACGAGTGTGAAAGAATAAGGTCACTCGACGATCTTTTCAATTTTAGGGAGTCTGAAAAGAGCTTAACTATGGACTCCGTGGGGGTTTCTTTTTCGTAAATTTAGTCCCTCAGGCCCGAAAAAGGAATAAAATACTCTTCTAAAGAATGGGAATTCGATAGAGTATACCTTTGTTCGTACAGTTGACCGTCCGGACCGAAAAAGGGGTAAACTACCGCCGAACAGACGTGACTATTTCAGTTTAACGAGCGTGAAAGATCACAAGATCGCTCAACAATCTTTTCATTTTTAGAGGGTCTAAAAAGGGCTTAAAAGGAGACCTGTTATATTTTGGGAGTCCTGAGGGTAAGACAAAGAGTGAAAAAGACTCATGCAAATGAGGCTCAAACTCATATTCAGGAAAGACTATACGGACTCTCGAGCCTACATTGTTTTTGGAAACGGCCTGGACACCATAATGCAACCAGGACCTACCTAGGGCATCCATGTTCTGGTAAGCTCTACCACCAAGTTGTGACACTTCTAGAGCAGATATGACGGTTCCGTGTCACAACCGGATGGGATCGATCCTATAGCATAAGAAAAAGGCAACGAAATGCAAACGTTGGGGTGGTATCCTAACCTATATGCTCAAGTTGATTTTTGAAAAATAATTTTTTTTATGGACCGTCAATATTTTTTCGAAACTCAAAAAAAAATTGTCCCAATACCTGATCAAATCCCTCCCGTAGAACTCCTAGATCACTCTAAATGGTTTTTGGTATAAAGAAACTGATAAGGAGGGCCAATAAAGTGACAAAAAGAGACCAAAAAGTCTATAAATAGAAGCTGGCAGCTCATTATCACCATTGCTGATTTGGAAATTGACTCTGGAGCCAAAAGACCCCCTTTGCCAAAGATAGTGATTCCGGGAGCTACAGTGGACGAAACAGACTTCTGCTTGGACCAAGTAAGTACAAACTCCCTTATCTAGCTAATCAATACTTCATTTTAGTCATTTAAGTTATTTTTTGGGTGGGCGTCGACCTTAAAAAGATCGGCCCTAGGTACACGCGGGTTGTCCAGAGACAACCCACATGTATACGTGTGCAGAGTAAAGCCTGCATGTGTGTACACGCGACTGTCACCTATACAGCCAGCATGTACCCCCCCTTATTGATGGAGAAGTATACTAAAAGAACTATTGACCCTCTTTTACCTTGTTGTGTTGGCAAGATGTAAGTCTAGTGGAGGGAAAGGGAGCATGAGGCAATCAGTGAGTTGGTTATTGCAGATCCGAATGTTGTGGCAGTGTTAATGCAATGCGGTTTACTCAAATTTTTTCTATGTCCGTTTATGTGCGTGCAACCAAGGCTACTAAATGCCTTGATTGATTACTGGCATCCTGATGCAGAGGCGTTCATGCTAGAGGGGCAATCATTGGTGCCCACCATCGAGGACATTTACTTTCTGACTGGCCTCTCAAGGAGAGGGGAACCAGTCAACTTCCATACTTTTCCTGCGGGGCCGAGCAAGATCTCAGAGTTGATAGCTGAGTACTGTGAGGCTGGGACCGAACGTACGGGTTCCCAGGTGCCCATTAGCAAGATTACCAACTTAGCACTACAGAATATCTTGTTACTTATTGGGCGGATTACCGGCTCAGCCTCCGTGCATCAGGCTTCACACGCACATATGAACTGTGCCATCCAGTGCATGAATGCACAAGTTTTTGATTGGAGTACCACACTGCTAGAGTGTATGAAGAAGCAATTGACAGATTGCCAACAACAGACACAGAGGAACTTCGGGTTCGAGACTATCTTGTGTTCGTTCTTTTTTGAGAGAGTTCTGTGTTTCATTCCTCGGGTTGTAGTACGAGGACATCTGGCCTCTTTCCCTGCAGTGTGTAGATGGGCAATGTTACTGCCGCGACAGGGTGGTGGAAGGACTGTTGAGGCCTTAGACGATGACTTCTTTGCTTGGCTGTCACGACAGATCCCTGCTATCGAGGACTACCCATATGCAGGGATAGACTTCTCTAGAGATCCAGAGATACCCGTGCCTCCTGGCAAGGAGCGAGGGGAGATGGGTAAGTCTCCACCTTTGTAGTTTTTTTGTTTGCATATGTAATTTTTATGTCTTTTTGTTATATATATCATTTTTTTGTATGCCAGAGTATTTGACAGATACGTTCGTTGTATGCAGATGTGGGACTCGTGCGACCTGCCGACTATGCATGGAACATGCATCGTCCACGGCCAGAGGCCGCAGCTTTCGCCGCTGGGGGAGATGCACTAGTAGGGAACCTTCCAGCCGGAGAGGCCAAGAGGGTCCTTAGACGAGTTGAGCAGAACTTCACTGCACTCACTCGCATAGTCCCGATGGCAGAGATAGAGGACCTGCTGCCATCCATGCAACCTCATGTTGTGGGGGAACCTCGGACATGGGTCTGATTGTTCAGGCATTTGGCCCGTGCTGTAGATGATTATAACAGGGCCCATAGGCCCTGAACAGATTTAGACTCTTTATGTGCCACGAGCACCTTCTTGTATATATTTTTTGAGAGCATAAACCCGGTGACTCGTTACTGTTCCCATTTTTTAGGTGCTTGCATCCATCTATGTACTCTGAGGATTTTATGATGTTTATATATGGTTTTTATCTTTTTTGTGTCTTATGGATTCTGTGTGAAAAAATGTATTTACATGTTTATGTCCATGTTCTTTTTTATATGTGGGCCAGATGCCAATCTAAAATTTGATTAGCTAGAGTATCTGTAATTTGGTTTAATCTCCTAGGAACATAAAAATATGTAATATAATCAAAGTTGCGTTCTAAGAGACGTACCCTAAGGAATCGACGGTGTAACGTTGGATCATGAACCCAGTATATTCTGTTTAGCTGCGACACAACCAGTTGAGCGTAGAGATAGACCCGGAGATGAGAGATACCCAATGACAAGGCGTCACGAAACAACTCAATAACTGCACTATACTCGGTGACATTATTTTTGGTGTCACCTAAGCATATACCTCCGGAAGATAACAACTGACCTTGTGGTGTAAAGATTACCCAAGCTGCGGAGGCAAGCCTCCGCGTGTGTCGACTAGCACCGTCCGCATACCCAATGAACACCTCGGACTCACTTGACATCTGCCATATTGACGAAAGATAACATCAATGACACGTCCATAACACTTTTAAAAGAAACGTAAAAAAGCAATAGTACAAAGACTATACATATGTTACAAAAAGTTACCCACAGTGACCT
>CBVK0100603391.1:0-16853 GCA_900067695.1 Picea abies | reverse complement strand
TGTTTCCAACCCAGACAAATGACCGCCACATGCTCCAGTATGGAAATCGTTAAGCACGAGCTCTGATTCTTCATGAGTGAGGTCGACGAAGAATGCAATCTACCCCTCGATGATAGAGAGCATCCTCCAGGATGAGATAATTCTTGGCCTGATGATGTATATGGCAACACTCATCAAGAGAAGCAAAGGTGGGGCACTTCAAAGTCTGGAGATAGACTAGAATATATCTGTACTAGGGGTCTGAAGATGCTATCAAAAAAATATCTCCTTGAATAGGTGATTCTTCGGGCACAACATCACCTGACTCGGCCGGAAGTTATGAAATAAGTTCTGCGAAGACCAATGACTTTTTGGATTTCACCGAAATGAAATCTAAGTTGAATTCCTAGAGGATGACTATCCATCTACTGATCTTTCCACCTATTACCCGTCGTGTCATTACGTATTGAAACGGATTCACAATGGCAATGATAGTGGTCTTGTGAAACAAAACATAAAGACGGAACCGTTGAACAGCATGGATTGCTACCAACACAAGTTTTTTGATATGAGAATAATTGAGTTCCATTCTGACGAGGCCTCGGCTCAGGTAATAGATCACATATTCTGAGAGAAAATCATCTTCCTGAACTAAGACCATGCCGATGGTTGACTCTGTTGTAGCCAAGTATAATAAGAATTCTTTGTCATAGTTGGATGGTCAAAGCAGAGGGGCAGTTGTCTGGGCATGTTTCAATGCTTTGAAGGAGCATTGAGTGGCATCGTCCCAATGAAAAGGAATTTCTTTCTTCATTAAGCGCATAAATCCCTTCATGATCTCGGCGTAGTTGGCGATGAAACGCCTCAAAAATTTGGTCTTGCCCTGTAGACTCTGAAGTTGAAGGATTGTGCGTGGGGGAGGCAACTGAACTATTGCCTCAACCTTCAAGGGATCGACCATGATCCTTGTTGTTGAGACTATGAAACTAACAAATGTCCTGACGTTATGCAAACCTACATTTGTTTGGATTCAAGTGAATCTGGAAGTGGCGACATTGCTCAAAGATAACTCGGAGGTGTGTGGGATGATATGTTCTCTTGCGATATCGATATGTTAAATCATCTAAATAGGCCTCGACTATATTCTTGAGATCATGGAAAGCAAAAGACATGGCCTGCTAAAAGGTCACTCCAGCATTTTTGAGACCAAAAGGCATATTACGATATGCGAATATACCCCATGGACAAATGAATGTCGTTTTGTTTTGGTCTTCAGGTTTGATTTGTATCTGATTATATCCCAAAAAACCATCCATGAAAGAAAAGGCCTTACAACCTGCACATTCATCAATTATCTGGTCAATGAATGGTGTGGAAAATTATCTTTTAGACAGGCCTTGTTTAAATCATAGAAGTTCGTACATACGCAAATCGTGCCATGTTTCTTGTTGACCGGCACTGGATTTGACACCCATTGTGTCAGATGGATAGGGTAGATAAAACCAACTTTGAGAAATTTCTTGACTTCAACCTTAATGGTTGTTTCTTTTTTGGGATTAACTAGATGAAGCTTCTGCTAAACTGGCTTGGCATCAGGATAAGTTGTGATTTCATGTTCGACTATTTTTTTATCAATGCCTGGCATTTCCTCGTAAGACCAGGCAAAAATGTCATGGAATTATTTAAAAAGATCTATGTAGACTTGAATCTCTTGGGGGGAATAGTCATCTCCAATGAAAACATTCTCCATGATGCCAGGGGTTCTGGATATATTAATCGGTATAGTTTCAGCGATAGTTTCCATATTACCCTCGTCATAAACCTCATGTGTAGCTAAGGGATTAATAGGACAAGACCTATCTCCAGACATAGTTAAGATGAATTCTCCTGCTTCGATTCTGCTTAAATCTGG
Organism: Picea abies; assembly: GCA_900067695.1. Taxonomy (NCBI): domain Eukaryota; kingdom Viridiplantae; phylum Streptophyta; class Pinopsida; order Pinales; family Pinaceae; genus Picea; species Picea abies. Next base: position 14,962 of record CBVK0100603391.1, on the reverse strand, counting down.
GAGGAAGTATGATTAGTGATGGATATCATCCCAAGGTTTGGTCGGACTAGTCATTGCTTCAATTATTTCTTTGTCGGAGGGAAATACTAAGTCTAATGCATCGATATTAGTGAGAGAACCTTGAGCCCAAATAGGCTCTGGAATCGGATCTAACTCTTGTGCAGGAGTTGGATTAGTGTCGACCAAAGTTTGTTGGACTAAAGAGTACACTACTTCAGCTGCGGACAAGGGCATGGACATGCCAGGGTACCCTGTCCCTTCCATTGTGGCCAATGGGGAAGGAAGTATCCACGGATCATTGAAGTAATTTGTGTGAAATGAAGAAACTTGGAAAATCTCAACCTTATGGTGGTCAGATATGAACTTGACATCGCCTTGAGGGGGAGGGTAATCAAAGGTACCCATCAAAGATGAGCACAAACCAACCCCTATGTTGACTATGCCCGGTTGGGGATTATCAATCATCGGGATCGCTGATGCCCCTAGTGAAGGGTCAGGTCTGGAGAAAGATAATTGATCAATGGTCACAATCTGGTCCTAGTGTGGAAACAACAAGACCTGGAAAAATGTAGCAACCACTGCTTGCATGGCATAAGTCCAACTCCTTCCTAACAAGAGATTGTAGTAGAGGGATGTGTCGACTACTTCTACCTCGATGCACACGGTCTTCCCTCCTAACTGCACAGGGAAAGAGGGAATGATACAATGTGGTCGGAATGAATGACCGTCGAAAGTAGTGAGAAGAGTAGGTGATGGAGACAAAATGGGTTGGCCAATGGATTTCCAACATGCCAATGGCATAATGCATGTCGAGGCACCTTCATCAACCACTGTGCAGAAAATGTTCCAAGTAAAAATTTTCGTGGGGTAAGCCACTACTATCTGAAATGCTACGTGGTAAGGCAAAAGAGGTTTTAAGTTGGTTGTATCTAGCATGATTGTACCTGGATTACAAGTCTCGGTAGGTCCTAAAGCAGCTAACAAAGCTTTCTTTTGGGAAGGGCATCTTTGGAGGACCTCCAAAGCGAACATCGCACAAGGGGTTTGGGACAAATCCTCCACCACAGAATAGTTATGGGTGGCCCTTGCATTTGGGTTGTGAGAATATTTCTTGAACGCACCTTTTGGGATGTGTGTCATTGTTTCGCCCAAATTCTTCTCGATCTGGAGAGGAAGAGATGAGATTTTGGCTTCTTTTCCCTTCTCAGAAGTTCTTGGTTTACTGTAGTCATGTGCTCTAGTCGATATAAAAGCATCACCCTTCATCATATACACATTCTCGGATGCAGGCTTGTTCGAAGACGGAGAGGGTCCTTGACTGCCCCCTTCCGCGCTTGTAGAGGCTTGGGTTAGGTTTTTCCCATGTTGAAATGGATTGGTTAACATGGCAGGTTGTTGTTGTGTCACAAACTTTTGGGCCTCTACAAGCCAAGGACATTGGTGGGTCAAGTGGTCTTCTACACACAGGTTGCATGGATACCTCACCTTTTGTTTCTCAGTGTTTCCCCCACCAACATTATTAGTGGGTTTCTTATACCCCTTGCCCTTCTTTCGTTGTTTTTTCCTTCCATCAAGCTGTTGGGTGGACTTTGGATTTGTCGATTGTACTATGTGTACATCCAACATTTGGGTAGGGGGAGCAGCCAAAACAGTAGTTTAGTTGGTCGTTGTGTGTTCTATAAACAATTGTTGCAATTGCTTCGGCAGTTTTTCAGCAGGCTTTTTTGTGTTGAACCAACAATACTATCGGCACGTGGTCCATCTCTCTATCTGGTTTTATCAAATATTGAGCGTGGGGCATCTGGAAAGATCTCGTATAATAAACTGGACTGAGAGTAGATTAGCTCAAGATGTTGAGCTCTCATGATGGCATCTTCTTCGGAAAACACTCCCGACATCCTGAAGTCTTTGGATAACTGTGGGACCAAAGACTGAAGGAACCACTTCAGAAGGAATGTTGGTGGGACTGACACATTAATTAAACTCTTTCAGTGTCTCCATTATTGGATGTGATCAGAGATATGGTCCACTTTTGTCTGTTCGCAATTGGCCAACAATTATGTGCCAGCATCGTATCTCATAGGTAATTGGAAATGGTTTAGGAAATCCATTGCCAATTCATCAAAGGAAGATTATCTTGAGTGGTCGAGTTCAATGTACCATTTCGCAGCACTCCCAATGAGAGTACATTGAAACAATCGCAAATGTATGGAGTTGTCTTTCAATGTGTTAGACGAGAACCAAATATGGAAGGTGGTCACATGATCTCCTGGATATTTTTTAGGCTTAGCTTCGAACTTTGGTATGTCTGAAGGAAAATTCATCGATAGAGGGGGCCAACGTGGATCATGACAAACAAGGTCATTAAAAAACCTTGTTAAGTTTGGAAAATGCAAGGTTTCCAGGAAAGGTAGTTTGGGTTGTTGGTGATAACCATGGAAAAAGGGGCCTAGAGTTTGACTGGCACCAGGTTGCCAGGAAAAGTTGGGTTGTTGGCCGGGGTTATGGTAAAAACCATGGCCATGACCAGCGTACAGATTCTGCATGTGAGGAGACATCATTGGCTAGTTCCCAAAATAGGACGTAGATGGTTGGGCGTGCAATACATTCAGAGGACTTTGGGAAGGGTTTCCCCATGTCGATCCCATGGGAATAGGCATAACACCTTATCCAGGGTTCCATCGGTTGTGAAAATAATTTCCCCAGATTGGCATTCCTGATGAGGGAACTGATCCTTGCCAATAATTCCAAGGTCCTAATGCGAAAGAAGTTCCTGGGTTTTCCACCTATGCAGGAATAGTACCCTGCATAGGATTAGGTTGGCCATAACTGGGGTTGCCCCTGGTCGGGAAAGCAGTAGACGAGAAAGTGTTGTTACCAAATTCACCAAACAAATAAAATGGTGTCAACCCTACTAGTATATTATGAGAAGGTGGTCCTTGACTCCCTACTCCAATTGAACTATGGTGTGTGTTTGGCCCCATGGATTGTTGGTGGGTACCACCAAGTGAAGGGGAAGAAGGAGGTATATGACCTCCCCTATAAGGGAAAGCATTAAAAGGAGTTGAAGTTCCCTCCATGGGTCCTTGCAAAGGAGTGTCAGAGCTCCCTACCCCCAGACCTAAAGTTTTCAAAATGAAGTAGGATAGTACAGGACTTGTACCTGAGCTAGGCATCCTGTATGAGAACGGAGGGCATGTCACACTCTGTGTGAAAGGAGTAGTGGTCGTCTCCAAAGACAGGATCGGACCACTACTCGAGGTAGAGGCAGTCGAGACTGTGGTGGTTCGGACTGGCAACGATGGGGTAGGAGGTGGAACACCCCCTGTGACAACAACCATGGTGGGAATATCAATATTCCCAGAAGAAGAGATAGGATTTGCCTCCATGACCGTCTGCTTTAAAGGTGTCGAAAGGTCCTTTAACAGAAGTTGATCAGGTGTGATTTCCGGTGACTCGGTCACTTCAAAAGACCCTTGTTGGTCTAGCTTTTGCCTTAGTGGTGGTTGGGGTGGCTCCAGTGCAACTGGTGGTAGGCCAAGAAGCCTTCGTGACCGGTGGAGCTCATGATCCTCCACTATATGAGAATATCAAAGACACACTAGGGATTTCTATTCATTCAAAAACAACACACACTAGGAAAATACCTATAAGATAAAACAAGAAATTACTAAACTAGTTGGAAGAATAGTTACAACAACCAACACTAGAGAAACTTATAGGTGCAAGTGCAACTCGAACACAGAATCACCCTCTGGGTATACTTTGCAAAGCATGGCCTAATGTGTGTCTTAGGTACCATGGTATACCCCCGCAGTCACCTGTGTATGTCTCTAAAAAATATAGGCAACTAGGTTGCCAACACGCTAACAATCACCAGGCGAGTATAGTCGACAGTCGGGTAGACCACAATGAGTAGGGTATCGAGCCCAAAACCTGTCAAGGGTATCGAAGGAAAGTGGCCTAGAAGACAACTGAGGACCTTGAATGGATTTGAGACCCACGAAGATTTGTGGCAAATGCAATCGACGGAATCCCAAGACAAGCCCTTTATATGTGTTCTCCACCACGATTGGTCCAGCTTTGGAGGGGTTATCTCCGCTACCTTTCCACACGTGACCTCATGTTTAAACCCTATGTTAGAGGGGGGTCCCGGATAACTTTCATGATACTAGACTCGGACACTCCCTAACTCAGACTCCAATGTTTGATTTAATGGCCTTCAAGAGTTTCCTCTCCAACCTAATTCAAGGCCCTAACCCTAAACTAGTTGGTTGATCCTACAAACATAAAAATTCTAATGAGTTTTATATTTAGCATTAATTTTTATGGCCTATCTTAAGTCAAAGGTTATGAAAGTGAAACTAGTGATGTTTGAAAGATGAAAAACAAATAAATAGAAAGCTGGAAACAAAATAACTTCTTCTTGAAAATAAATTTTCAAACTAAAAAAAAAATCTAAGATCTTTAAACATCAAACTCAAAGGAGGATTTCACTTGACTATGAGCTACTTATGATATAAGTAAACCATCAAGAACTTATGAAAGAAAAGACTTTTCCTGGTTACTAATGCAACCCAACACTATTTAACCAACCAAAGAAATAAAAGATATTTTTTTATTTGAATGCTCACAAAGAAAAAAGGAAAAATATCAACAAATAAAGACCAAGAAAACCTTTGGCCTAAGCGCAGGTCGCAAAGAGTCACTTTAAAAATAACACACAAGTAAATTAAAACTAGACTCTCACACTTGTCTAAAAACCCTATGAAAAGAAAATTTTGAGGAAAACTTCTTAATAAAAAAATTAAAAAAAAGCTATTGCTGTGATCAAACCTAAGTTAATGACCGCTATGACAAAGACCCAAAAACCTGAGAGGTATAACCCTTTTCAAAGGAAAGGATGTTTGCCTTACCTTAAACAAGAATTTTCTGCACAGGCATGCTATTGACAGTTCAACAGCAAGCATATGCATGTGAACTGTGTAAAGTCAGAGCACATGTACACGTGTGCAGACCTTATACAAGCCGCGTGTATCTCTAAAACTCTAGGACAAATGAAAAGCCAAGAAATCAAGCCTAGGCAGAGACCACTGGTACTGAGAACTAGGATCTCTTGAAGACTCAGACACTTACTTTAATAGAAGAAACAAAAAGAAAACAATTCAAGGAAAACTTCATAGAATAAACCAATCTGAGGTTAAACCTAAGCTATAGACTGCAAACAACAAAGACTAGAAAGAGTTCTAGAAAACCCCTGAGAAGGATTATTTCTGACAGGGGAGAGGATGACTGCCTCTCTAAAAGAAATTTTCGGGAATCATACAAGCGACCGACACTTCCTCAGCTAGCATGTACACGTAGGCTATGGGAAGGTAGGACACAGGTACATGCGTTCAGACCTTATACAAGCTGCATGTACCTCTGTGGGTCTCGAAAAAAATCCATTCAAGCAAAGAAATAGAGATAACTGGTATGGAAGACCAGAAACTCTGCAAGCTTAAACTTTTGCAGAAACTTTAAAAATAAGGAATGAAACCAGTTTTTAAAAATACCCAAGAAAAAACATTCCCAAAAACCCTAGAGATCCCAAGTATGGTCACCAATTCTGTTGTGGGTGGGGAATCCCTCCTACAGACTAGCACTAAGGGTTTTATCATGCATGTAGAAATGACCTAAATATTCTTACTTTTTACCATCATCCCATGCCTAAACCCCCATTACTCATATGTAAATACAAGGCTCAAGAGATTAAGTTAGTGTACCTTGTTTTTCGTGTTTGATGTCGATCCCTTTTCGTGCTTGGTTGTTCTTTGACTACAACTCTCCTCCCAATGCTGACCTGCATTCACTAAATACAAACAAAGAACTCCACATGCATTTGATCTATGAACTAATGGGTTAGAGATTTAATCAATTATACAATCAATATTCCAATAATGACAATCTCATATGGCGGGACAGGAAAAGAAATTCTTTTATTAACTTCACAATGATACCTTACAATGATAAAGTCGGCTACTACTCCTCGATCCTAGTCCTGGGCTCTTCTTCCACTATCTTCCAACTGCTTTTCTCTATACTTCTCTTTGCACAAGGATGGCTAAAGGTTGGGACAAAGGGAATGCTTAATCGAGTATAGTTTCTTTACTATGATTCTCCTCCTTCCAAGTGGGACCCCTACCCCTTCTTTTATAGGTTAGAAGGAGCTATTTATTTGGTCAAATGACCAGCCATGCATGGCCAAAAGTTTTAGTTAACTTACCCAAAGTTTTGTGTTCCGTCAGCAACTTTCCTTTTTTCATGCTTTTGTAGGTATACATGGGCTCTCTTGGGTCAGCTCACATGTACATGCATGTAGTAATGGAGTAGGGCATGTGGGCCTTTATAAAATGGATTTTTAAGAAGAGTTGTTCAATAGTGTTTTGGCAAAGAAGGAATTTGAAATGGCCTGATGCTAGGTAAGAATGTCTAGCACAAATTAGGGTTATAACAGACGCCTTCCATTCTTTTGTTTGATAATGTTTCTTATTTTTATTCTACTCTTTTAACAAATTTATCTCTAGACAAAGGAATCATAATAAGATACTCTGCAAACTACTATCCACAAGGGAACAGGGTGGCAGAATCAACTAATAAGAACCTAGTGAGGATATTGAAGAAAACAGTTGTAGACAATCATAGTAATTGGCATAGCTCACTTCATAATGCCTTATGGGAAGACAGAGTAACACCCAAAGAAGCTATAGGGAACTCTCCATACCTTCTGGTATACGGTCAAGAATCCATTCTCCCAAATGGGTTATATCTTCCATCACTTCAACTAGCTCAGGGTTCAAGAGCATGGCCCTCATTAGTTATTCAACAAAGAATAGATACCCTCCTCATGTTGGAAGAGGAAAGGGAGAAAGAAATATTTAAGTTCGCCACTCATTAGTAGATATTTAAAAGATGGTTTGACAAGCATAAGGCCAAAGAGAATAATTGTGAAGTAGGAGACTTAGTTATGAAATAGGATAGAGCAAAAAAACCTAAGGGAAAACATTCGAAGTTTCAAAATCTATGGCTCGGACCTTTTCAGGTATCCGAGAAAATTCGGGTAGGAATGTATCAGTTGAAAAATCTAAGGGGGGAACTCAATGCCCTCCTGATGAATGGCCAAGCCCTAAAAAAATATTTCTGTTGAAAAAATAATAATATATGTGTGTGTGACTTTTCATGTTATATTATGATTACGATAAATGTGTAGGTTTAAGGTAGACTGAGTGCATAGTCCTTTTATTCTTGTCTTTTCTCTTTGTTTGGTATTTTCTTGTAATAAAGTTGTGTTTCGTAAAACATTGGTTGACCCAAATAAATATGGTGTAGCAAGATCTTCTCCTAAATCACGCTTACGTGCAACATCAGAAACATTGGGAAATTGCACATTTCTTCAAGGACATCTATATATTGTCTTTGCAAACAAACAACCTTAGTAAGTGATGAAGTGTTTTCCTAGTGGTCTCGTAATGCCCAAAGGGAAAGATGGAAATTTGGAAAGGACCAAGGGTACCTCTAGACAGAGCTAGGAGGAATTTCACATTAACCATTTCATCTTGCAGATAACAGACGTCCTCCTCTCCAACTCGCAAAGTAGGAGAGGGTATGTTGATAACTCCGTCGAGGCTATGGATGCTCACTGGCAGAGGAGAAAGGTATGTGACATCAAGGTGACTCTATAGGGGCTATGGATGCTCACTGGTAGTGGAGAAACACCGTAGCGTGTGAATAATGATAACTAAAATGGCCTCGAGCCAGTGAATTCTTTACCCGACTCTTTTCAAAAAGGGGGTGTGAGTCATGGTCAAGAGGAACGAAGGTGGGATAAGGGTTAAACTCCATAGGCAAACCTGGATTGACAAACCTGGGAATTTTTTCATGTAAGGAAAGGAAACAATCTATTAAAAGAGAATCCAGATAGTTCTCAAATAGCTTATGCACGAGCTAAGACCAAAGGAAGGATTAGAGATTATGATTTCTCCGATAGAATCGCCATTTGTTTTTCTTTCTGGATTGAGTCCACCCTGGAGGGATTTCTTATTTTGTTTTCATGTCTCTTCATCGATCAAGTTGGGTTTGTGTGAACCTATCAATGTGAAACCTTTGTGTCTAAAAAGAACTTGTTATTTTAACTAAGAATCTGCAGTGAAATTTGTGACCCACGTAATTATGTTCAGAGATCAGCAAATTCTAAACAGGTAGAAATGACCACATAGTAACAATAATCATTGATCTCTAATGTATCATCGGCATCGATAAAATCAACGTATGTGAGGACAACTTTTCCTTGTATATATCGAAAAAACATCGCATCAATAGACATTGTCGTCGCATATGCGACGACATCTTTGTGCTGTTTAAATAGCTAAACTATTGCACAAAAAAGTTGTCTTCACATATTCGACGACAACTTTTGAAGTTGTCATCAAATATTCGACAACAAATTTTTATTTAAAAAAAAAAAAGAAAAAAATTAATTAATTGTGTGCTACAGTTTGTATATTAATATTAATATTACCATAATAGACTTAATACTAGTCTATTATATGAAAGTTCATAATCATTCACATGATAAGTTTCAAAGGCATAAATAAAATATGTTTATCTCTTTCATATGGTAGCTAACAACAAGAGAAAATATGTATTATACCATGTCATACATAACACTATTGTACACTTGCTATATGATCATTTCATACCTGCTCATTATGAAGGGTTTCATTCAACCCACTCAAGTTACCGCTTCCTTGGTTGCCTTTTCCATGGATACCTCGTCTGAAAAAACTCATTCTTGTATGCATGATTGATTAGCAAATATTTTTTTAAAAACCATACATGACAACTCTTTTAAAAAAATGGAATAAATTTTGTCTGAGCAACACATCAAACTCATGCAATCCAATCCATGCAAATTGTTTAACCGTTGTCAATGAGAAGGGGGTGAAAAAAGGTTTTGGGATATGCGAGGGGTTTGTATTGAGAGAAAAATGTTAAAATGAGGGGGAAAACAACATGGTTACTGCTCACAGACAACAAACAATCAACTGAAATGTAAACCAAAGAACATATCATTGTAATCCATCCCTGTGACCTTAAACTATCACAATACAGAGTTCCTCTTAACCGTAATTAAATTTTAGGAACAGGGAGTAAGTAATGAATATGGGAAGGAGAGGGGATTGTAATTAGAAAAAAGTGAAATAATGGTAGGGGAAGAGAGTGAATATTGTTCATAAAATTAATTAAGTAATCCATAAAACCATTCTATGTTAAATGCAAGATCCAACACTAACCAACTAATCATTGTGATCAATTAAACAACTATTCTGTATAATTTAATCATTTATGTGTATTAACTTGCTCATTGTTCGCAATTAAGTTCTAAACACAATGTCATCAAACTCAAAACAATATGCCTTCCAAAACAACCTGTATAAGAGTTTTTTTTCTTCTCATTTGTCCCATTTAATGTTTAAAAAAATTTCCCAATGAACACATAGTCACTTGTTTCCACTCTAATCAGTATCAAAACATCAACCATTGTCCATGAATTATTTCCTCAATCAAACACAGACACAAAAATCCTTCCCGATTCCATTCCTCTAATCAATTTAATAATCAAATTGCAATGGAATCATACAATTACAAAACCCATGCCCATCTCTGATGGTGTAATCAAACGATATCCATAAACATATACATTGGACATCCAAGTCACAACTATCACGATTTTAAATTTCAATACTCCCAATTAGCAATTAAAACGCACAGTAACAGCAACCATCATTTCAACTCAACCATGTCGTAGGAAACCCACACATACCAATGCATCATGCAAGAAGCATCATTGTGACTTAATCAAATATTAAATAACGTTGGGTTAAAAATTCAATTGTTATCATAAACAATGAAGAGACTATCTACTAATAATAAAAACCATTGGCAATGCTATCAACAGAGACAAACCAATAATCACCATTGTCGACACTACTCCACCAACTCATAACATCAAAAATATACCCGACTAGTTCATTATCAAAATGGTTTTTGAATAATCAAGTTTGGGCTATGAGTAATCAAGGGTTCGCTCAGTTGAACCAACACAAGGAGACTACATTCGAATACCAACAGCAGGTGAGAAACCTTCGAGACAACACGGTGGACACATAGGCCATATTACCAATAACTTCACAAGATAGATTGACAGTTCACTAGGTAGGAGAGACTATGAACAGAGGAGAAGAGGCTTCTTATTGAACTGTAACAACACCAAGAAAACGCAAGGCATAACCCTCGTGGTTTTCCCCAACTGACCTAAATAATTCTGATATAAAAACGGAGCTGTGAAATAGAAATCATCCTTAAAGCAAACCCCTTGGCACAATAGCTATCATAACCAACTACACAGACACCAATAGCATAAACGATCCCATAACCAGGTGAAATGACATGCACTGACACAAGGTGGTTCGCGATCAAACCCAACAACCCCATAACAACAAATATGACTTTGCATGGTGACGAGAACTGTGTGGATATAGCCAGCGAGTCTAGACCGAAAGAACCCTCCAACAAAAACCCATAAAATAATAGAGAGAATTCATGGCTTCTACCATACAGAATCATTAATGAAATCGTGACTTCAACTATCTAAACTATCCATTTACAGTAATACAAACAACCAACCATTTCAGATAAATATCGTAAGTTTACATAGTTTCTAGCCTCAAGAAAAGCACATACCAATACATCAACAAGCCAATATCTATTTCATAACAAGATCGAGTTCATGGATGGCGAAAAAGACATACTTGTAACCAAAGAGCCTTAAAAATGTGAGCTTGGCCTGAAAATCAAGAGCATAACCACAACGAAACACAATTGAGCAATAGCCAACCTAGGGAGACAGTCGGTGGGAGAGGCATAGAGTGATGTGCATTAAATGCACATCGCCTCCATCCTCCACTCATTCAATTCCTTAGTACACCCTAGCTAGCCCCCCATTAATTCATTTAATTAATCTATGCATCGAAACTAACATCCATTACATGCCAAGTGCACCATCCCATATCACATATAACCATTTCCAACCATACCATAACGCATATCGAATGTGTTTTCATATAACTCAATAAATCGTACAGCCACTAACTTTGTTAGCTAGTACTAACAACAATCCTTTTAATTTCATTCGCATATAACGTAGCATAGCATAGTGTAGTATAGGATAGCTTATTTTCCTTGCATTTGTTCCATATTGCTTTTATCTTTTGTCATGACTAACATCCATTTTATGCAGGTGAAACATGTAACGGATCATGGTGCTAATAAAAATTTGATAACAGTAGATATAAGTCATTAACACAATATTGAATTTAGAGCATAGATCAATTAGAAACAACACATAATATGCATTATCCATATGCTATTATGTCGCAAATAAAACCAAGATTTCATCAATCATGTAGAACCCTATAAGCAGTGTTGAATAGCAGCATAACATCAAATAAGAACCATATCTATTCTCTCAATCTACAAGGGGATCCCACCTACTAGTATTATATATATAGTTAGCTTATAATAATAGGCTTTAGAAATACTTTGTAGAAAAAATCCTCATTGTGATTTTTATCGTCAACACTTGCTATAGACAAACAAGCTTATGTGGTGTACAAAGAAATAAAACATTTCATATCTTACATCCTAAAAAATCACACCAAAGTCATCATTCCTCATCCTGCAGTCTGATCCCTATTCACTCAATAGGATATGGGTAAGAGAAGAGGAAATTGGATGGCAATGGTCCATGAATTTGATCTAGATATTAAACCTACCAAATTAGTGAAAGGGCAAGGATTCTGTAAACTGGCAGCAGAAGCCTAAGACCGAATAAATGAAGACCCTGGGTGGGAGAATTAATTAGGATTATGGTGTAGTGAATCTTTATACATTCCCCCAGGGAAAGAGTCTTGGTATGGGAAAATTATTTATCTCCTACATCATGGGACTTTCCTAGAAAACCTAAACCCTAAGGAAAGGAAAGCTCTCAGGCTAAAATCTGCACAATATCGCCTCATAAATTTTGTACTTTTCCACATAAATTATGATGGAGTACTCTTGAGATGTCTCAAACGTGACTATGCAGAAAAGGTTCTGAGGGAGCTCCATGATGGTCCTGCAGGTGGACACTTTGTAGGGAATACCACAACTCACAAAATATTAAGAGTCAGCTATCATTGGCCTACTCTATTTAGGGACGCTCATACATACGCTAGGAATAGTAAAACTTCTCAAATGAGTAGGAGGAGAGAAAAGAGAGCAGTTTTTCCACTCCAACCAGTGACCATATCCAGACCTTTCTAGCAATGGGGGTTGGATGTCATAGGGGAGATTACCCTGATTTCTTGAAAACAACATAAATACATAATGACTACTACGGACTATTTTACGAAATGGGCAGAGGCCATCCCTCTTAATCACGTGAGTGAAAAGGTTGTAATCCAGTTCATAGAACAACAGTTGATCATGAGGTTTAGGATGTCTTTCATTCTTTTGTTTTCTAATGTTGCTTATTTTTATTCTACTCTATTAACAAAATTCTCTCTAGACAAAGGAATCATAATAAGATACTCTGCAAACTACTATCTACAAGGGAACAAGGTGGAAGAATCAACTAGTAAGAACCTAGTGAGGATCTTGAAGAAAACAATTGTAGACAATCAGAGGAATTGGCATAGCTCGCTTCATAATTCCTTATGGGTAGACAGAGTAACACCCAAAGAAGATATAGGGAACTCTCCATACTTCCTGGTATACGGTCAAGAATCCATTCTCCCAAATGGGTTATATCTTCCATCACTTCAGCTAGCTCAGGGTTCAAGAGGATGGCCCTCATCAGCTATTCAACAAAGAATCGATACCCTCCTCATGATGGAAGAGGAAAGGGAGAAAGAAATATTGAATTCCGTTGCTCATTAGTAGATAGTTAAAAGATGGTTTGACAAGCATAAGGCCAAAGAGAATAATTGTGAAGTAGGAGACTTAGTCCTGAAATGGGATAGAGAAAATGAACCTAAGGGAAAACATTTGAAGTTCCAAAATCTGTGGCTCGGACCTTTTCAGGTATCCCATAAAATTTGGGCAGGAATGTACCGGTTGCAAAATCTAAGGGGGGAACTCAATGCCCTCCCAGTGAATGGCCAAGACCTAAAAAAATATTTCTATTAAAAAAAAAAAATAATAATAATATATGTGTGTGTGACTTTTCATGTTATATTATGATTAGGATAAATGTGTAGGTTTAGGGTGGACTGATTCCAGAGTCCTTTTATTGTTGTATTTTCTCTTTGTTTGGTATTTTATTGGAATAAAGTTGTGTTCTGTAAAACATTGGTTGGCCCAAATAAATATGGCATAGCAAGCTCTTCTCCTAAATCACGCTTACGTGTAACATAAGAAACGTTGGGAAATTGCAAATTTATTCAAGGACATCTATATCTTGTCTTTGCAAACAAATGACATTAGTAAGTGATGAAGTGTCTTCCTGGTAGTATGGTAATTCCTAAAGGGAAAGATGAAAAGTTGGAAAGGACCAAGGATACCTCTAGGCAGAGCTAGGAGGAATTTCACATTAACCATTTCATCTTGAAGATAACAAATGTCCTCCTCTCCAACCCACAAAGTAGGAGAGAGTATGTTGATAACTTTGTCGGGGCTATGGACGCTCACTAGTAGCGGAGCAAGGTCTGTGACATCAGGGTGACTCTGCAGGGGCTATGGATTCCCACTAGCAGCGGAGAAACACTGTAACGAGTGAATAATGATAACTAAAATGGCCTCGAGCCAGTGAATTCCTTACCCAAATCTTTTCAAAAATGGGGTGTGAGTCATGGTCAAGAGGAATGAAGGTGGGATAAGGGTTAAACTCCATAGGCAGACCCGGATTCACAAACCTGTGAATTGTTTCATGCAAGGAAAGTAAATAATCTATTAAAAGAGAAGCTAGTTAGTTCTCAAACAACTTCTGCACAAGCTAAGACCAAAGGAAGGATTAGAGATTCTGATTTCTCCCATAGAATTGCCATTTGTTGAGTGCTCAACACACACTAAAATCTTTCATGAAATTTTGTCTTTTTTGGGTACCATTTGTTTTCTTTTGTTTTTTTTTCTCGATTGAGTCCACCCTAGAGGGATTGCTTATTTTTTTTTCATGTCTCTTCATTGATCAAATTAGGTTTGTGTGAACCTGTCAATGTGAAAACTTTGTGTCTAAAAAGAACTTGTTATTTTAACAAAGAATCTGCAGCAAAATTTGTGACCCGTGTGTTTATGTTCAGAGATCAGAAAATTTTGAACAGGTAGAAATGACCACACAGTAACAATAATCATCAATCTCTGATGTATCATTGGCATCAGTAAAATCAGAGTATATGTGTTCTAGTTGTTTGCAAAGATGATTCATGAGGGGGATGATTTCTCATCGACATCAATGAAATACAAGAGGGATAAACATTGACATGGACCATGATGAACCTACGATAGCCAATTACCGATGTTTTTTTATCAGGGATCGGTGAAATCCCAAAATGTTAATTCATTGAAAATTTTTGCATTTATACATCAGCGATCACCAATCCTGTTCGACAACACAGGTATTCCAACAGAGGACGAACACCTTCAGTAACCACAGCCAACGCGGCCACTTGGAGCAGTTTATTAATGCAAAGAAAAAGATTATAGAGAGATTTTACAAGAGAGTTTCTCACAATCGATCATCGGCAAATGACCCTCCATGCTCTTTAAATAGAGATCATGGACCAATCAGGTGTTAAGCCATGGATCAATGGCCATTAAGATTGAGGAGAGTATGAACCGTCGGATCACTCTATGTCGGGGACATATCATGACCGTCGGATTTCCTAAC